>JAILYB010000346.1:0-67073 GCA_021437785.1 Rhodomyrtus psidioides
TAGTTCTAGCAACTCTGATTTTCTCGAAGGCGGGATGACTCTTGAAAGAAACTCTTCGTTGTTTTCCTGGCTAAAACAATGTGCACACTTCTCAAGTCTTGCACTCTTTACTCCAGAGAGTAAACCATTTTTAGCTAATAAGCCAATTCCTTTCTCACTAATGTGACTAAGCCTCTTGTGCCATAATGCAGTTGCATTTTCATCTTCCACAACATTACACATGTCCTTGGAAATCTTAGCCTGAAATAAATATAAGAAAGATTGTTTCATACCTCTAAGCCACAATTAATGAGCCTCTGGTGAGTTTCCCACTGACCATTGGCAAAAGTATTGCAGAATCCTGCATCATTAAGCTTTCCAGTTGAAATCAGATTCAGACGAATATCAGGAACATGTCTAACATCTTCAAAATTAGTTTTGCTCCGGTACTAGTCTCCAAGCACACATCTCTTGCTCCGGTACTAGTCTCCAAGCACACATCTCCTATGCCAACAACAGTAGCCAAACCGTCATTACCCATCCTTAAGGTACCAAAATTTCCTGACCTGTAGGATGTAAAGAATTCTTTCCTGGAGGTAATATGAAGAGAAGCTCCACTATCAATAACCCAGTTTGAATCATCACATGCAAAATTAACATTATCATCATAGCAAACAATAACAAGTTCATCAGTAGCAGTTGCCACCCGATCATCACCACCATTATTTCTTCTCTCGTTATTTTCAATGCCATTTTTCTTCTCATTCCTAATCTCATTTTTCAGCTAGAAGCAATTTTTCTTCATATGACCCATCTTACCACAGTGATGACACTCAATAGTCTTCTTCCATGATCTTGACTTGCTTCGGCTCTTGTATCTACCTTTCGGACCTCTACTCTGACTTCTGCCCCTATTTTCAACAACTAGAGCTTTTGAATGAGAGGAAGAACCATGTGTTTTTCTTCTCATCTCATCATTTAGAACACCATTTTTTTGCAAAATCCATGGTAAAAATACCATCAGGTGCAGCATTAATTAAAGACATACGAAAAGTCTCCCAAGATTCCGACAAGGTACATAGCAACCAAAGTCCCTGCACTTCATCATCAAACTTAATATTCATGGCAGAAAGTTGATCTATCACTCCCTGAAACTCATTCAAGTGATCTGATATAGATTGGCCATCTCTATAATGCAACTCCATAAATTGTTTAATCAAACATATTTTGTTGTTGCCAATCTTCCGTGCATATAATGACTCCAGCTTATTCCACAATGTCCTAGCATGCGATTCTTTGCTGATGTGATTCAAAACATTATCATCGACAAATTGTTGAATAAATCCACACACAATTTTGTGCTCAAGATTCCAATCGGCATCGCTCATATTATCAGGTTTAGTATCAGCAAACACTGGTAAATGCCACCGTTTCACATATAGTAGATCTTCCATCTTTCCTCTCTATACATGATAATTCTTTCCATTCAAACTAAACATTCTGCTCACGTTCGGTTCCATCGTTCAGTCAAAAACAATGCTCTGATACCACTATGTTGGGAAAAATAGACAAGCAGCGGATATAACTTTCCCCCTTTGACTAAACCTGTGAGAAACCGATCCGAGCTAACCAATGGAAATATGCGAATTGAAAGAAAACAACACCAGAATTTTTACGTGGAAAATCCCTTCAATGCGAAGGATAAAAAATCACGAGACCGCTCACGGAGTCCACCCGAATCTTCACTATATATTAATCGTTTGGGTACACAACTCGCTGAATACAACGACAATAAAATTCCAAAGCTATAAGTGAAGATCAAGCAACAACTACACCGTAAACGAGAGAACCGGATGAAAATCACCCCCAAAATATGCAGTCCCGAAATACCCACGAATAGCTACAGTAAATACCTTCAAATCACGATCCAACCGTACAGAATCAAGAACGACGAGTCTTGAAACTGCTGTCAAAATTTCAGCCCAATCGGACCACGGATTGACCTCCGATCGTCGAGTTGATCACTGCCTAACACGTAGAAAAACTGCTGCGTTTTTCTCTCGTCGCCACTGTTTCTTTTGCTGCGTTGTTTTCTGTTCTCTCGTATGTTTTTGCTCTACTGTTGCCCTAAGAATGGCATTCACTTTTAAGACAAATAGGTGGGCTGGAATGGGCTCTAAATAAAAAGCCCAACAAACTCGAGCACCTCGTTCAGGAAAAGATTTTGCGACAAAACTATGAAGAGTCAAATCGTCCTTGAATGTGTCATTGGTGGGACTCAACCCTATGAACATCTCTAGTAAGAGGATGCCGTAGCTGTAGACGTCCCCTTCTCTTGAAACCTCGCATCCATGTGCATATTCTGCCACACATTCATATCATAGTGCAGGTTAAATCAGAGTGTGGATCTTCAAATGAGAATGTAATGTGCCCAAAGAAAATAAGAGTTATCATTAGCTACTAAACTTCAGAGAGAGAGAGAGAGAGAGAGAGAGAGAGAGAGAGAGAGAGAGAGAGAGAGAGAGAGAGAGAGAGAGAGAGAGAGAGAGAGAGAGAGAGAGAGAGAGAGAGAGAGAGAACCTGGCGGAGTGTAACCAATTGTCCCTCTAATACCCACTGAGCTCATCTCATTAACTACAGCATCAACAGATGATCCAAGAAGGAATTTCGCCAATCCAAAGTCTCCAACATGTGCGACCATATCCTTGTCTAAGAGGATATTACTTGGTTTTAGGTCACAATGAACAATGGGGATGTGGCAATGATGATGAAGATAATCCAGTGCAGAAGCAACATCAATAGCTATATTTATCCTCCGAATGAAATTCAGCTTTTTCAAGAGCTCATTTCCATCAGATGTTCCGTTTGGGTGTAGCCATCGTTCCAGGCTTCCATTGTCCATGAATTGACAGACTAAGGCCTTAAAATCATTTCCTTGATAATCATTACCCGAGCAAACTGTCAGTATCTTCAAGAGATTTCGATGTCTGATGTTCTTTAATGCCTCGCACTCCACTATGAAGCTCTTTAGAGCACCATAATGGTCTAAATGAAGCACCTTCACGGCAACAACAGTTCCATTGTCTTCAAGTATCCCTCTATAAACAGAACCAAAGCTTCCAACACCTATCAAATTCGTTGAAGAAAAACCATTTGTTGCTTTTAGGAGTGCTCCATACGACAAGTTCCGAAGTGAATCATTTATCGAACTCAAAGCTGGTTCATTTACTTTTTTCTTTAACTGATAAAGATATATAAAAGTTAGAATAAGAGCTATTCCAATAACTCCGAAAGTAATGGAAGCAGACAATATTACTATATTTTTCTTTCTGCTCTTGGAGCTTTTGGAGTTGCAGCTGAGGAGGTGAAATTCTGGTAATCCGCTGCAAAGCTCATTGTTCCCAATAATGGAAGTACCAGTAACATTCTTAAAGACTTCTTCATGTGGTAGCATGCCTCCAAACTTATTGTACGATAAATTCAGAAGTTTCAAGGAGCGAAATCTTGCTAAAAATTCTGGAATCTGACCTGACAAATTATTGCGTGAAAGATCTAGCTCTTCGATGCCTCCTAATGATCTGATTGATTGAGGAATGGACCCGTGGAAGAAGTTGTCCCCCAACCTGAGTGATGTCAATTCAGTGCAATAACCCAAACTAGTGGGTATTTCGCCTACCAACGAATTGTCTGAGATGTCCAAAGCAGTCAAAACTCTCAATTTGCCAACATCTGTGGGTAGAACCCTATTTAGATGATTACGAGACAAGTCAAGAACAATAGCTAATGATGAGAGACCTATAAGCTGTGGAGGTATGGCACCACTCAGATTGTTCTTAGACAGATCAAGCATATCAAGAGACCGGCAGTTTGATAGATGTGAAGGAATTTGCCCATGAAAGTTGTTGCTCCCAAGAGATAGCTCAATCAACTTGGTTAAATTTCCCAAGGAAGATGGGATAGTCCCTCCCAGGTTGTTATTATATAAATCCAGCCCCTCTAAACCTTGTAGAGCCCCCAAATTTGAGGGGATAACACCTGAAAATTGGTTATCATTCATTTCCAATTCTTCCAGATTGATCAAATTCTCGATTTCTTCTGGAATCTCACCAGATATTTGATTCTCGCTGAAAATAAATGTTATGAGAGTGGTGGATATACTACCTATGCATTTAGGTAACACCCCACCAAACTTGTTCCCCCCACCAACCAGGACCACTAATTTGGTGCTATTAGTTAACGAGCAAAGGAAGCTCAAGTCTTCGGGTTTTCCACTTCCAAGCTGATTACCACCGATTCGAAACTCCCTGAGCTTATACAAATTTTCCAAAGAAGGTACTTTTCCGGAAAATCTGTTTAAATTAAGTTGAAGCACGTCTAGCATTGTGCAATTCAATATTGACGGAGGAATGGGCCCCTCAAGTTGGTTCCCACGAAGGCTAAAAAATTCAAGATCTGGGAGTTTGAGACCTATGTCAACAGGTAGAGTCCCCTGTATCTGGTTGACTCCACCGTCAAACGCATAGAGCGAAGAGAGATTGAGTAGCGAAGATGGAATTGTACCTGACAATCTGTTTCCTCCAAAAGCAAGGAGTCCCAAGCTTGCCAGGTAGCCTAGAACTTGGGGAATGCTCCCGCCCAAGTTGTTTCCGGTTAAAAAAATGAATTCCAATGAAGATAAGTTCCCAATGGAGGAAGGCACACTCCCGGTTAGATTGTTCCAACCCAAATCGAACACTTGTAGCTTCGACATTGAACCGAGCTCTCCAGGAATTTCTCCGGTTAGTTCGTTGTTCCCAAGCGAGAAGACGACCAAGTATGAGAAACCCGACATATTTTTGGGAATTTCGCCAACCAATGAATTGTTGTCCAATCGTAGGATCCGCAGGCGGCGCAAGTGGCCGAGTTGTGGAGGGATTTCTCGATTGAAGCTATTGTTTTGTAGCGGCAGCTTACTTAAGAAGCTGAGATTTCCGATATGAGGAGAGATTGATCCAGAGAGTTCTCGTGATTGCAAGTCCAAGACAATGACCCTCCGGTGCCTGCGGCCGCACGTAATGCCATGCCACTGGCAAAACCCGATGCTATTGTTCCATGAGTTGAGCATACCGAAAGGATCTACCTGTATGCCGGCCTTAAATGCGAGGAGTGCGAGCTTGTCTGTTTCATTGGTCGTGGTGGAGACTTTGTTAAAGCACAGTACAAGAACAATACCAAGAAGCAAGTGGCATGATCGAAACTCTGCAAGACTCATGCTTCTGCGTTTCGTGACTCAAAGCGCAAGAAAACGGGGTACATATGAAAGCAAAGGCGAGACGAAACACGAGGCAGGATCAATGCTAGAGGAAACTGTGAAGAGATCTAAAAGAAGGTGTCGATTTTTCTTGGACAACTTGCTCTTTTCGTCTTTCTGTTTTTCCTTCTTGTTTGTACTCAGTGCTCTATAAAAAGAAGAAGAGAAAGAGTTTCTTCCAGTCAAACTGCGGCAAGGAAGAGAAAGAGATTATCTTCCCATTGAAATGCAACTAGTGGCACTCTTTTTCTTTTCAGGAAAAAGTAGTCATTACGGTCGATGAACTTTGTCCAATTCAATACTTTTGAACCGTAATTGGTTTCCATGGAAATTTTTTAGAGGAAAATTTGCTGCTATAGCCAGCGGATTTTTGTTATTATAGCATAATTTGAGGCTTTTTTCGAAAATAATATTAAAAAAATAAATATATACAAAATTAATTCAAAAAAATTATATTTACAATTTTAGGTCTCCCTCGGCAATGGAGGCCCGCCTCTGTTGCTGAGGGGCCTCAACCCCCCCCCCCCCCCCTCGGCACCACCCCTTACCCCCACCTTCCTTTATTTTCAAAATAATATAAAAATAAAAGTATTTATAATAGTAAATTAAAAAAAATGAATTATTTAAAATTTTGGGTCGTGCACTTTTAATTTGTTTGGACTGCCGGGCAAACCATTTTAATTTACATAAATATTTTTTCGACGCCGCCTTGTCGTTTCGCGGTCCAGTCATAAAAAAAAAAAATATGTACGTGCCTCGACTCCAAGAAAAACGAGCGAGGCGACGGCGTTTGCTCGCGGGGTCGCGGACCGATCATATTTAGGTAAAAGGCGACGGCATTTGATTGCGGAGCAACAAAGCAATCATATTTATGTAAAAAAAAATATTTACGTGCCTCGATTCAGAGAAAAGTGAGCGAATGAGCAAGGCGACAACATTTGCTCGCGGGGCCGAAGAGCGATCATATTTACGTAGAAAAAAAATATGTACACCTCTCGACTCTGAGAAAAGCGAGCGAACAAGTGAGGCGACGACGTTTGCTCGCGGGACCGCGAAGCGATCATATTTACGTAAAAAAAATATTTGCGCACATCGACTCCGAGAAAAGCGAGCAAACGAGTGAGGAGATGGCGTTCGCTCGTGAGGCCAAGGAGCGATCATATTTACGTAAAAAAATATTTACGCGCCTCAACTCCGAGAAAAGCAAGCAAACAAGCAAGGAGACGGCGTTCGCTGGCGGGGCCGAGGAGCAATCAAATTTATGTAAAAAAAAAATTACGCGCCTCGATTTCGAGAAAAGCGAGGGAATGAACGAGGCGACGGCGTTCGCTGGGGGGCCACGGAGCGATCATGTTTAGGTAAAAAAATATTTACGCACCTCGACTCCAAAAAAAGTGAGTGAACGAGCGAGGCGACGGCATTGGCGTTCGCTTCGGGACCGCGGAACGATCATATTTACGTAAAAAAATATTTATGCATCTTGACTCCGAGAAAAGCGAGCGAACGAGCGAGGCGACGGCATTGGCGTTCGCTCCGGGACCGCGGAGCGATCATACCTCGCTCCGAGAAAAGCGAGGCGCGTAAATATTTTTTTTAATGTAAATATGATCGCTCCGCGGCCTCGTAAACAAACACCGTCGCCTTGCTCGTACGCTCATTTTTCTTGGAGTCGAGGCGCGTAGATATTGTTTTTTACAACCGAATCACAAAGGGACAAGGTGGCGAAAAAATATTTATGTAAATTAAAAAAATTAAAATATTTTGCTCGACAATCCAACTGCCGAGCAAAGCAAACAAATTAAAAGTGCAAGATCCAAAATTTTAAATAATTTATTTTTAATCTAATATTATAAATATCCCTTCCTCTCAGTAATAGAGGCAGAGGAGCCCACAGGCGGACCCCCAGGTCTCAAACTTGTAATATTTTTTTTTGTAAATATTTTTTTGAATTAATTTTGTAAATATTTATTTTTTTAATATTATTTTTAAAAAACCCCCATAATTTGGCCAAGTTTTGCCCGGAAAACCTTATTGAATTAACCATTTCTTGGAAAATTACCGAAAAAAAAATCCTAAATCTATTTTGATTGTGCCAATGCAGTTCCAAACTTTGTTTTTTGTTGATTGAATTATAAACATTTTGCAATTGTGTCAATTCAGTTCCATCCTTTTAATCTTAGCTGATCTTCCGGGACCGCGGAGCGATCATACCTCTCTTCGAGAAAAGCGAGGCGCATAAATATTTTTTTAATGTAAATATGATCGCTCCGCGGCCTCGCAAACAAACACCGTCGCCTCGCTCGTACGCTCATTTTTCTTGGAATCGAGGCGTGTAGATATTTTTTTTTACAACCGAATCGCAAAGGGACGAGGCGGCGAAAAAATATTTATGTAAATTAAAAAAATTAAAATACTTTGCTCGACAATCCAACTGCCGAGCAAAGCAAACAAATTAAAAGTGCAAGATCCAAAATTTTAAATAATTTATTTTTAATCTAATATTATAAATATCCCTCCCTCTCAGTAATAGAGGCAGAGGAGCCCATAGGCGGACCCCCAGGTCTCAAACTTGTAATATTTTTTTTTGTAAATATTTTTTTGAATTAATTTTGTAAATATTTATTTTTTTAATATTCTTTTAAAAAACCCCCATAATTTGGCCAAGTTTTGCCCGGAAAACCTTATTGAATTAACCATTTCTTGGAAAATTACCGAAAAAAAAAATCCTAAATCTATTTTGATTGTGCCAATGCAGTTCCAAAATTTGTTTTTTGTTGATTGAATTATAAACATTTTGCAATTGTGTCAATTCAGTTCCATCCTTTTAATCTTGGCTTATCTTCCGGCAACAAAACGCCAGCGACAAAGTTTAACCAATGGTAACCCACCACATGGCGCCACATCTTTTTATTGAAGATCATACAGAAACCATCAACCATCGACCGTGGTCGACCTTGACTGCACTGCCCATTCATTCTACGTACCACTTCTCATGGTCTCTGGCCGCATATGCTGCGGGAGAGCCGCTGTGATGTTCTCTTGGCATAGTCCGATCACAATACGCATGGGCATCCGGGCCATCCAGAGCTGTCGGTCATGATCCAGCAAGTACTTCCCCATACGTCGGGCTGGAAATTTACGAGAGGGCGGGCCGTCGGGATGTTCCCCTCAAGTCCAACGAGTGCAATGCCTACAAATATCAAATTCAAAGTGCAGTCTACGGGCCATTGCATCGAGTGCTTCGTTCAAGTCCAATCAGTGCAATGCCCACACATATCAAAGTCAAAGCGGAGTCTACTGTGTCGAAGTGGAGTCTACCGTGTGAAGGGGCCATTGCATCGAGTGCTTCCCTTCAAGTCCAATCAGTGCAATGCCTACACATATCAAATTCAAATTGTGTCAAAGTGGAGTCTAACAACCATTGCATCGAGTGCTTCCCTTCAAGTCCAATCAGTGCAAAGCGTAGGCATATCAAATTCAAAGTAGAGTCTACTATGTGAAGGGGCCGTTGCATCAAGCGCAGAAAGCATGAGTGTTTTGTATCCATTGAACATTCATGACACGGATGTGTGAATGAGTTGAATTATTTATCCCCCGCTCTATTAGTGAGCTTTCTTTCCGGGGAGTTTTCAAGGCACTGGATTATTATCAACGTTTGCATTACTCAAGTCGGCATTCCAGATGCTCCTAATAAGGAACGGATGGCAAGTGCTTTGACATGATTCACAATGTGTATCTCAAAGAAATCGAGCAACTTCAAAATAGTTCTTGCAGCATAACATATCAACTGAATTCTAACAAGTGTGCGTCTATTCAGGGATGGATGGTGGACACATCTAGATGGCTTCCAAATGTTGACTTGAAGTCAACCAATGCCCACAAAATACTAAAAGTCCCCTAGTTTGGAAAATAAACCGAAGACGGATGATCAATCATGATTGATTAGTGGTCAGTGTCATTGATAAATATCACTTGACTAACAACAGTTTAATCAGTCAAAATCATTTCATAGTTGATTGTGAGGCATGTATGTATGGATTTAAACTAGTTATATTTCGATGTGAATAGTGACTCTTTAAGAGGAAAATTAACTTTCGACCGATTAATAGTTGGTAATTTCTCGATGTGACTAATGACTTTCTATGAAACTTAGGTAAGTGATTATCTGTGGTGAACTCGAAGTGCCGCTCTGGCGAAAAAGAATTATACTAGTCAGTCTTTTGACGTGTAGTAAATTTTCACCATGGAAATATGTGCGTGCATACAGAACACAAGTTCTTTGACTTGCGTCTATGCAAACACAAGTGCGTGTGTTAAGGGATGAATGAAGGGAAAAGTATAAAAAAAAAGTCTTAAACCAATTACATTGATATCAATTCAGTCCTAAATCTTTTAATTTGATCAATTTAGTCTTTTTACATTGGTACCAATTTAGTCTATCTGGTCAATTTTTGCTGGAAATTACTAACGTGGGTGTCAAATGTCCTAGGTGCTCAGCTGATGCTGACGTGGATATTTTCTAATTTTTTTAGAAAATATTTTCTAAATGTTTTTTTCTTTTTTTCATTCTTTCTTTTTCTATCACTTTGGCTAGCGAGGGTCGCTAGCAACCCTCATCGGCCAATAGGCGAGGGCCTCACCTAAGGCCACCGCAGCCCTCGCCAATGGCCATCAAGGGCCAGCCAGCCCTCAACCAGGCCGCCGAGGGTTGCCCGGTGACTCTTCATGGCCAAAGTGAGAGAAAAAAGTAATAATTAAAAATAATTGTTTATTTATTTTAAAAATATTTAAAAAGTCCATGTTAGCACCAGCCGCACCCACGTAAGACGGCCGACGTCCACGTCAGCAATTTCACCCAAATTTGGCACCGTTGGTACTAATGTGGACATTTTTAAATAATTTTAAAAAATATTTTTTTTCTTCTTTTTATTCTTTCTTTTCTTTCATTTGGCCAGCAAGGGTCGTCGACAACCATCGTCAACCGCTGGGCAAGGGCCTCACCTAGGGCCACCGCTGCCCTCGCCAATGGCTGTCGAGGGCCAGCCAACCCTTGCTCAATGGCTGGCGAGGGTTGTCGATGACCCTCATCGACCAACGTGAGAGAAAAAACGAATGAAAAAATAATTAAGAATAATTATTTATTTTTTAAAAAGATATTAAAAAATGTCCATGTTAGCATCAACCATGCCACGTAGGATGACCGGTGTCCCTGGACTTAGTTGGTACCAATACACAGAAGTTTAAGACTAAATTGGTCCGATTGAAAGGTTTAAGACTGAATTGGTAATTGGTATGAGGCAATATATTTTTTTCCCATGGACCAAACGTGGCTTTCCAGTTGTTTTGACTTGAAGTCAACCAATGCCCACAAAATCCCCTTAACTGCCCTGCCTTAGTAAATAAACTGAGGACGGATGATCAAGCGTGGTTGATGAGACGGTCATCGTCATTGACAACTATCACTTGACTAACAACAGCTTAATCATTTAAAACTCATTTTAAGTTGATTGATCAACTCGCTCATCAGTTAAGAGACAACATCGTTAAAGCATGTACGTATGTATGTATTAATAACTAGTTACATTTCGATGTGAATCAACTTTCGGCCAATTATTTATTGATAATCTCTCCACGCAACTAATAACTTCCATATGAGAAATTAGTCAAGTCTTCATACTCCGTGGTGAACTTAAAGTTTTGAATTGACAAAAAGGAATTGCGCTAAAGTCAGTCTCTTACCATAGTAACTTTTCACCATGGAGAGTAGGCGTATGCATATCAAATTATCAATGACCACTAGTTCTGTCATGATGAAAAGTAACTTTACTTCCAAACTCTTTAAATTCAGTAAATTCTCCATGCTAATAATCAATATTTATTCTGAGAAGTAAGTTTAAGCATATTGCTGTACTCAAAAGTTGCTTGTTTATGTGTTAATGAATTCCTGTTATAAAAAAATAATAATAAAATAAAATAAAATAAATTGCTGAATCCACTCAAGTTACAGAATAATTTGCACTTGCACCCCAAGAAAAATCCAATACACGCAAGTTACACTATTCTACTACAGCATTCTTGGATAATTCCTGCTACGCGCATCAACAGTTAATGCGTGCTCTCGAATTACCGCACGCCAAAATGCTGAATCCAGAAGCTAAGCTATACATCCTCGTTCACCCACCAGAGCGACCGTATCGTCTATAACTGACTAGACATCGTTTTAGGAGCAGAGATCAACTCCTGACGTTGGATTATTTTGAAGCAAATCCACGGTGAGCCATTCCCAATCAATCGGCAGAAACCAAGCTTTCTTTTGAATAAGATTTCCAATAATAATCGATTGCAATTTCTCTTGATGAGCATCATACCAATGAAAAGAACCCCAAAAAAAAAAAAAAGCGAAGCAATTTATGTTGGATTCAATTTAAGATACTATGGAACCAAACATAATTCTAAGTAAGCAACAGTACTCAAGAATGCGTGTGTACCATAGTCCTTGTGCTAATTTAATTGTGTATAGATACAGATGAAGAATCATGATCAACTATCATTTTGAGGAAAAAAGAATGATCGATCCTCTTCAGTTGTAGATTTTACCTGTCCGCTTCCGTTTGCTCGAAACAACCCCAAAGGCACAACAGCTAAACCTAGGCTGGTGGTAGTTCATCTTCTCCATGTAAACCCAATGTATACAGTTTCTCCCTAATCTGTTGCAGCTGATTTGCAATTCCGCTAATGATCATCCGTCTTCCAGGCACATTGTATGAACAAGCAACTCCAATATTGTACACCATGACCAAACACTCTTGAAATATGCCATGGCTTTCGAAAAGACAATGCTGGGGACTACAGGTGCCTAAATTTCTCTCTCTTCTTTAAGCTTAAGTACATCCCAAGTGCCATAAGTTGTGTACGGCGCTCACTTTAGTGCTGAAACTTTCAAATCGATCATTTTAGTGCTAGGTTTTTATAACTTCGATCACTTAAGTGCCAACTTCTTTTAAAAACGATCACTTTAGTACCAACTCCGATTTAAGCTGACGTGGCTCGTCGAAAATCCGACATGTGTATTTTTTATTATTATTTGAGCCGACGTCGCTTATCGGACTTGACATTGAAGTGATCGTTTTTAAAAAGAAGTTGGCACTTAAGTGATCGAAGTTACAAAAATTTAGCACTAAAGTGATCGATTTGAAAGTTTTGGCATTGAAGTGAGCATCATACACAACTTATGGCACTTGAGGTGTACTTAAATCCTTTCTTGAAGCAGAACGTTGTCTGTAATTTCGAGTACTCGTCCAGGCAAAGCTTTTGCGACGAAACTATGAAGAGTCAATTTGTCTCTGAATGTGTCATCGGTGGGACTCAACCCTGTGAACATCTCCAGTAAGAGAATACCGTAACTATAGACGTCCCCCTCTCTTGAAACCTCGCATCGTTGTGCATATTCTGCCACACTTTTATATCATAGTGCTGGTTAAATTGGAGTGTGGATCTTCAAATAAGAATGTAATTTACCTAAAGACTGTAAGAGTTATCATTATCTACCAAACTTCACACAGATATATATATATATTATAGAGATTACCAGGTGGAGCATAACCAATTGTCCTTCTAAGACCGATAGAGCTCACCAATTGTCCTTCTAAGACCGATAGAGCTCATCTGATTAACTATAGTATCAACGGACGATCCAAAAAGGAATTTCGCCAATCCAAAGTCGCCAACATGTGCGACCATCTCCGTGTCTAAGAGGATATTACTTGGTTTTAGGTCACAATGAGCAATGGGAATGTGGCAGTGATGATTCCATTTTCTTTCTAGAGGGGAATTTGACAGAATGTCAAAATTTGGCTCAGATTCTGAATCAGTATTGCATGGCTTCGGGCCAGGAAATAAATCTAAACAAATCATGGCTTTTCATGGAGAAAAGCCGTCCACAACAGCTTCAAAATAACCTGGCAGGTTTTTTTACGAATTCCAGTCATAAAAAAAACAAGGAAATACTTGGGAATACCATCTGATAGGGGGGATTCGAAGAAACAAATGTTCTCCTGGATCAATGCAAGAGTTAATATGAAGTTGCAAGGGTGGAAGGTAAGTCTGATCTCAAAAGCAGGAAAGGAAATATTGCTAAAAACAGTTGTACAAGCTATTCCGCAATATGCTATGTCTATCTTCAAAGTTCTAATTTCCATTTGCAACTCGATTGAAAAGAGTATAGCGGTATTTTGGTTGAAAAACAATGAAACTGGAACTGGTATGCATTGGAGAAAGTGGGATGTTTTGAAAATAAGGAAGGACAACGGAAGTCTTGGTTTTAAAGATCTCGTTACGTTTAACAAAGCAATGTTAGGAAAGCAAGCGTAGAAGCTTACTCAGAACCAGAATGCTATGTAGAGCAGGATTTTGAAAGGTATGTACTTTCCAAATAGGAATTTTTTACAAGCTGCTAAGGGTTCTGGGCCTTCGTGAGGATGGCAAAGTATTTTGTGTGGGAGGGAGAGCATAGTAGGGTCGGTACGATGGTCAATTGGTAATGGGGAGATGGTTAATATTCGAGAAGACACTTGGCTACAAAGGGGAGTGAGTGATTGGGGGGCCGGTAAACAGAAATGAACCTTTGAAGGTGTCAGATTTGATCTCTAAAGATGAAGCAAAATGGAATGAAAATAGCATCAGAGATTGTTTCGAAGAAGGGATAGCAGAGGAAATTCTAGCTATTCCAATCAACCTTCACCTCAGGAAAGATAAGCTGATTTGGACAGTTAAACAAAATCGATCCTTTACTGTTTAGAGTGCCTACAACAAAATGAGAGAGGAAACTCAAAAAACATATGTAGAGCAGGCTTCCTCCTCCTTCCAGCCTTCAAGAAAGCTTTGGAACAGAATATGGAAAGCTAAGATCCCCCAAAAATGTGTGTTTTTGTTTGGCAGATGTGTCAAAATGCTCTTCCAACTAAAGAAAACTTGTTCAGAAGAAAAATCATACCTCACCCTTATTGCTGTTTGTGTGATTCTCAAGCGAAAACCACAGAGCATTTGTTTTTAGCTTGTTCTTGGACTGAACGTACATGGCAAGATCAAAGGCTCTTATTCCTTCATCCTCCTCCAAACAGCGTAAGAATTGATGCATGGCTCCAAGACTAGATCGAGAACCCTGTCACTTCTCTCTTATTCGAGAGAACTATTGTCCTGCTCTGGTGCTTATGGAAGGCAAGGAATAATTCAGTTTTTAGAGGGAAAAAGCCAAATCTGGAAACTCTCATGTGTGAAGTGGAGGGATTATGAGAAGTTATAGGAAATCGACCGGCAAAGATCAAAGCTTTATAGAAATTAGACAAGATCCCCTACAAAATGGACTCCCCCGATGAAAGCTAACCTGAAACAGAATATTGATGCCACTGTAGGTGGTGCCGACAGTGATGGAGCCATTGCAGGTGTTCTCCGTGACTCTAATGGGATCCTGGTGGACGGATTCATGCAAAAAAATTCGATCTTGCCCCCTGGTTCAGGCGGAAGCGAGAGCTCTACTAGAAGTCGTGAAGTTCATCGAGCGGAAACGTTTGGAGTCGAAGAACATGGAAAGGAAGAAGATAAGTGTTGATACTGGCAATCGTACTTTGGCGTTGGAAGTCAATGGGGAAGTAGAATTGGGTTGGGAAACTGAAACCCCGGTTCTTGAAGCCCAATTTTTGCTGGCCCAGAACGGAAATATATCGGTGGCTTATTGCAGTCATACAACAAATTTGGTGGCAGATTGGTTGGCTAAGGCCCATCTTCAAATAGTATTACTGTATTTTGGGTCTCTAGACCCCCTCAACCCCTCTGGGACCTTCTTTGTTTAGATGCTTCTCCCTTGAGCTATGTTTGCAAGGACCCTTAATATTTCGTATTGATATCTTTTTTCGGACAAAAAAAAACAGCACTAGATCTTTCAAGCAATGTCGTTTTTTTTTTCAAGGAGTTGTCGAGTTCTTAAAGGTATCTCATTCCTTTGAAGTTCCGAATCTGTCTTGCAATAATTTCGTCACACGTCAAATCCATACCCAGAATCTAGGGAATAACTGGCCGTCTATTGTCAAATCCACACCCATAATCTAGGGAATAACTGGCCATCATTGGTAGAATAGAAGACGAAAGTAACCAAAACTAGTAATTTTGCGTATCGATTAAACAAAGCCTCTCATTGAATGAAAATCAATACAAAGCCCAATATATCATGAATTAATTAAGAATTAGAAATTCTTCCAAATCAATGAACTTCATTCAAAAAGTCTAGAGTAAATTCCCATGTCAACCCGACCAGCTCTCCACAAATTTCCTCGCGTTCGAAAGCCCGAATGACAAATATCGGGAGGGTGGTCGGATAAATTTCCTCTATGTGCTTAGGCGAACTCAGTCGAAACTGAAATGGACAACACCTCTAATTTCGGTTGGGTTTGCCAGCGAGCGAAGGAAGTCTCGGCTCCAGGTTTTTCGCTCCTAAGCTGATTCTTGTATATGATTTTTTTTTTAGGGTCAAATTCTTGTATATGATTGAGTGATCGAAGCTCATGCAGATTTTCCAGAGAAAGGTACCTTCCCTGAAAGTCTGTTGCTTGCAAGTTCAAGTGCACTACAAAAAAATAAGGTTTTAGCCACGAAAAATTAGTGACGAAAAAATTTCGTCGCTACTTAGCGACGAAAATGGCGACAAAAGAAAAATTCGTCGCTATTTGAGACGAAAATAGCGACGAAAAAATTGGTTGCAAATTAGCGACGAAACAATATTCATGGCTAATTAGCGACGAAAAATAGCGACAAAAACATATTCATGGCTAATTAACGACAGAAATAGCGACAAAAAAATATTCATGGTTAATTAGCGATGACAAATAGCGACGGAAACATGTTCGTGGCTACTTAGCGACGAAAATTGCGACAAAAAATATTCATCGCTATTTAGAGACGAAAATTGAGACAAAAAACACTTTCGTCGCTAATTATTAATTTTCTATTAAGCATTTAGCGACGGATTATATTTTTCGTCGCTAATTATTTTTATTTAAAATAAATTAGCGAGGAAAATACATTCATCGCTAAATTAAGAACTTGAAAATATATGAAATAGAATATATTTAGCGACGAATTATGCTTTTCGTCGCTAATTTAGCAATAAATTACATTTTTCGTCTCTAATTATTTTTTACTTATATTAAATTAGCGACGAAAATACTTTTCGGCGCTAAAATAAGAAATAGAAAATATATTAAATATAATTTTATTAGCGACGACATAGCTTTTTCGTCGCTAATTAATATGAATAAAAAATACAAATAAAAATGAAATATTCAAATTGAATATAATTAGCGACGAAAGGGAATTTTCGTCGATAATTAGCTACGAACACGCAAATTGCGTTGCTAATAAGGCCATGTAGGAAATTAGCGACGGATTTAGAACTCCGTCGCTAATTAGGCCATTTAGGAAATTAGCGACGAAATGGAAAATTCATCGCAGATTGAGGGTGACGGATTTAGTAATAAATTAGCGATGAAAATGAGATTTCGTCGCTAATTTGGCCAATTAGGAAATTAGCAACGAAATTGCACATTCGTCGCTAATTAGGCCATTTAGGAAATTTTGCAACGAATTTGCATTTTCGTCACTAACTTATTACTATATCCGTCGCCCCCAATTAGCGACGAAATTGCAATTTCGTCGCTAATTTCCTAATTGGCCAAATTAGCGACGAAATTTCATTTTCGTCGCTAATTTATTACTAAATCCGACGCCCTCAATCAGCGACGAAACTGCAAATTCGTCGCTAAATGGGGGAGATGGATTTAGTAATAAATTAGCAACGAAAATTTGTAGTTCGTCGCTAATTTAGCGACAAATTACATTTTTCGTCGCTAATTCTTTCTTTTTTTATTTGAATTTTCATCACATTAGCGACGAATTATATTTTTCGTCGCTAATTATTTTTTACTTAAATTAAATTAGGAACGAAAATACTTTTTGTCGCTAAAATAAGAAACATAAAATATATTAAATATAATATTATTAGCGACGACATAACTTTTTCGTCGCTAATTAATATGAATAAAAAATACAAATAAAAAGGAAATATTCAAAATTGAATATAATTAGTGACAAAGGGAATTTTCGTCGATAATTAGCCTATGTAGCACCGATACGATACGCGATATGGGATACGATACGATACGCCGATACGTGGTTTCTCAAAAAATAAAGATTTTCGATACGCTGGGATACGTTATATATTAAATGTATATTTTTATATATACATTTAAATTTTTATTTTTATGAACTCCAAACATCACATATAAACATCACATATATGTCTAAATGTCATAGCTACTTCATATTTGACGAAAAATGTTAGTGAAAATCTAAAAAAAAGTTCAAATACTCCATAAATTGTATTAACGAGCGAAATACGTCGTAAATTAGGCCCGAGAGATTGAGAGGGTTTTCTGGACTTGGACCCGAAATACTTCAATTTATAATTTGGAACCCGAATTTGAACTCAACGAGCCCAAACACAATTTTGATTTCATGGGGATACGCTCTGACACGTTCGGACACGCTCCAACACACGTCGAACACGTGTGTCAGGGTCATTGACCATTCGGACACGCGTTGACCGCGTGTCCGAGCGTATCGGATACGACGGAGTATCCGATATGCAAAAAAATTTTCAAATAGAAGTATCGATGCTACATAGTAATTAGCTACGAACATGCAAATTTCGTCGCTAATATGGCCATGTAGGAAATTAGCGACGGATTTAGATCTCCGTCGCTAATTAGGCGATTTAGGAAATTAGCGACGAAATGGAAAATTTGTCGCTGATTGAGGACTATGGATTTAGTAATAAATTAGATTAGTGACGACTCATCAATTTTCGTCGCTAATTTGGCCAATTAGCTACGAAAAATTTATTTTTTCCTTAAAACTCATCAATTAATTTATATACTTTTCTAGGTTTATTATAACCTTTTTTTTATATTTATTACATATATAAAGTAGTGAACAAACAAAAAATATAGGTCAATTTTTTTTATAAAATATAACTTAAAAAAAATCAATTTTGATGAGATACTAAATAGAGTAGAGTAAGGATCGAAAACAATTTGCTTTGCATAATATTTGATCGCCAAAAATATATATTATAATTGTGTCATTCAGGAAAATGAAATCGAGCGATTCTTTCTTTTAACTTTGGAAGATGGATAAGATACTATAAACGAATTATAAGAGATGCTCTAAATCAATTAATGAAGTTTTCAAAAACATTAGAATGATCGGTTTTCTAGCAAGGTACGGAATGTATCGTCAAATATTCAACGTGATTCTGTAAGTCTAGTTTCGTTCAAGTAACATACTAACCAATGGAAAGGATCTTCTTATCAATCTAGAGATCATCTCGATTCCATTAGTAGTGAGGATTCAGAATATCATACATTGATCAATCAAAGAGAGATTCAATAACTAAAAGATAGATCGATTCTTTGGGATCCTTCTTTTCTTCAAACGGTGAATGATTTAAATAAGAAACACTTATAATACGTCGTTTAGCTTAGCTTATTTATGATCTTTCTTATATTCTATTTTATATTATTTTTTTAGACTTTTTCATTATTTAAGTGTAGTCATTATTATGGCGACATATGTTGTTGTTGTTGTTGTTGTTGTTGTTGTTGTTGTTATTATTATTATTATTATTATTGCTGTTGTTGTTGGTGGTGGTGTTATTGTTGATGTCACGACATTAACGACGACATTTGTCATATTTTTATAACAGAACGTCACTAATTGGCGACAAAACAAATTCATCGCAATATTAATGGAGAGTCAGAGTCGAAACCAATTCATCGTAATTTTATAATAGAACCTCGTTAAATTCCAATCTCAACGAACCTTTAGCAATGAAACCAATTCGTTGCAATATTAGTGGGAGAATCAGAGTCGACAAAAACCATTTTGTCGCAAAACACTTTAGCAACGAAACTTTTCGTGGCAAATCGTTGAATTTTGCCGAAATTTAGTGACGAAACCAACTATTCGTTGCTAAATGTAGCGATGAAATCTACTATTTTGTTATTTGTTGCTAAAATTAGAGATGATTTTTTTTTCCATCAAAGGAATAAATGTGCATGCGAAGTTTAATTTGGTTAAAATAAATCACAAGAAAATGTATATGAAATATGAATCATTTACCTTGGCACAACAAGCAATTCAAGTACCTATATAAAGGGACTTTAGCGATCGAAAAAAGGAAAATTAGCCACGAAATCATCATTGTCGTCACTAATTAGCGACGGATTTACTTGTTCTTTATCGCTAAATTAACGACGAAAATAGCGTTCGTCGATGATTTAGCCACGAAGCGATGGGTGTTCGTCGCTAATTAGTGATGATTGACGAATAAAGCATTCGTCGCTAAATTTAGAAGATTTGAACTCCCGCTCGCGCTATTATCCAAAAATCGAATCTATTTTCCGCTCAATTAAGGAAAGACCTGTACACACACCGACACACGCGCGCACACTCTCTCTCTTCTCTCTAACACGGCGACTTCAATGGCTAACCCATCCTCGTCTCCGTCTCCTCCGAACCCTGACCACATACTCGCACCGTCCTCACCTCCCCAACCGCCTTCACCTCTGCCTCCCAGCTCCGAGACGCCGCAGCCCTGGTTTCTCTTCTCGTTCCCGAAGAGGTCGACCCTCCGGGTCACCTCCAATTACGACAGCGAGAGCACCGTCTTCCTCCACAAGGTCTCCTGCAGCCTCCTCGACGGCCTCGCCAAGCTCAAGCTCTCCTTCAGCAACGATAAGAAGGGCGTGATCGCTGAGGCTGGGCTGGCTTTCGTCTCCAAGCACCTCTCTATAGAGCGTAAGGTTGAAGGGTTCCCAGAGCGTAAGGTGAAGGGTTCGGGAGATGGCGTTGAGAACGGAGAGTGTGTATCGAAGATGCCGGCTTCTGATTACTTGCCCTGTTTGTGGGAAGAAAGTCCGCCGGTGGAGATTACAGCATCAATTTGCATTTGGGTGGGCAATTTCTTTGCTTCATCCATCATCCCATTGTTTGATTTGCCGAACATAATTTGAGAATGGAAGTTAGGTGGCATTCCTCACTTTCTGTGAGTTGGTCGCCTATATTTATTTACTTTTGAGTGCATAGACTTGACTCAAACACCATAGTTGAGGGGCTCGCTGGCATTATTAGATTTTTGTGTGCTGAATGTTTGAGTATATTGCATTTCTTATCATGCGGAGTCAGTGTCTGCATAATCCAAAACTCTATTGACATCGCTTTTAGCTTTTCCATTGTCTTTCTTTGGTTATTTAGCTTTCGATGCATTACCTCCACTCCAGATACATGCTTGACCAGAGGAACCAAAAGGAAATTGTCTCAGCGCACACTTTTGCAGTTAAATTTTTCTCTACAATCGGAAGTTCAGGTTTGCCTTGTCGAGTTAGACTTGGAAGAATCAACTGATTATGTAGTTGGCAATAATCCTCATGAATATTCAGCTAATGGAGGGCATGAGGTTGACAAGGTTGAAAATGAGGATGGTCTGCTTCTAAATGGTTGTGCTGGAAGTTTTGGTAGTGAATGCCAAATTGATAGGAAGGTCGAGTCATCCTCCCTGTCTCCCAAGCAGATGGCTCCTCACTGTGATATTGGTGTGGATAGCGAGAATATCTTTGGGACAATTGTCGATACATTTATTGTTGGCCGCAAGTTTAGTGATGAAAAGGGGCTAAAACTTGGGATGTCAATCTCTCTTTTGAGAGAACCAGAAAATGTCAAGGATCCAGGCGCAATCAAGGTCCGTATGACTGAGGATGCATTTAGGGAGATTTCACTTGCTTTGTCTTTTTGCTAATGATAGTTTTCTTGAATCAGGTTCTATCTGCTGACTCTGGATGCTGCCTTGGTTATCTGTGGGACTGGTTAGTAGATCCATTTGCAAATTGTTGTCCCACGGCTGATCGCTGAATATGAAATTGTTAACCATTATCCATATGCTTGTACATCTATTATGCTGGCTAGTATGTCGACATGACTGAACGAGAGGAAAAACAAAGGGATACCTGTGCTAAAAATTGGGCCAAAGAGCCTCAATTCAGTTTGAAAGGGTGCCTCTGAGATCTATGTTTTGCTCTGATCTACCAAGCATCTGCTTTCTTTCTCTAGCAATTTTTTCATCTTATCAACCGATGGTTCGCTTGTCAGGACACTCGTGCTGTGCTTGTTGGCCTCCTTTTGATTCTTTCAGGATTTCAATACTTGAACCAGTGTACAAGGTACAACCAGGTACTCTCATACACTAAGTTCCTGTTCTTAGTGTCATATCAAATAATGATGCTTGTTGTTTTCCTGCTCCGTGTGTCCATATGCACTATAGCTGAGAGTTTGCTAAATAATTTATTTTCTTCATCGTACTCTCAAACAGAAACAAGCATGATATATGGGAACACTAATTTGTATAACTTTCAAGTTTGCTTTTTCTGTATAATTGATAATACTTATGCCTCAAATGATACTGATAAATAAATCGCATCTTTTTTATGTTGCAGGCTGTAGCCATGGTAAAAAAGACTCCAGCGTTCAAAAACAGCCTGGTGAATCCTTCAAATGAATGGCATGCCAAGGCCTCCTGCATTCAACGTCCTTCCTTGGGAGTCGACCAATCCCAACCTCTTCTGGTAGGGCCCCCTCAATGGCTCCAATTCTTGCCTATCAAACAAATCCTGCAGGATTAATAGTGAAGGCTTCCACGTTTTAATGCCAATTCTAAAGCGCCTGATGCTAGTCATTAGTTTTGCTCAGTAGGTACTTTTGCTTCTCATATCGGACTTCTTATGCTAGTCATTGGTTTGTGCTTTTTTTTAGGGGGTTCGCCTCTTGTGATTTCATTTTTCATGTGACATGGTATTTACTAGTATATATTCTTGAAACAGGGTGTATATTTGACCTCTCGTATTTACTAGCATTTCATTTTTCATTGGATGCCTTTTGGACTGTTAGAGGGTGCATATTTGACCTCTTGTTCTGACCGCAGGCGCTCATGTTTTGAATATTCTTTAATATCTTTGTTGTGTGCAATCTCATCCCAAAAATCGTCGCTAAATTGATTTACGAAAACAAAATGTCATCCTTTATTTGTTCCTGAACAATATTCGTCTCAAAATTCATTATTAAATAATCAATAATACTTCATCATTGAATTCGTCGCTGAATAATTTATAAATTCGTCGCAAAGTTTTCGTCGTTGCCATATTCGTCGCTAAATAGGGACGTGTGGAATAAAAAATTCATCGCTAATTTGTCACGACAGTACTCGTCGCAAAGTTTGTCACTAATTTGATTTGTGACAAAAATTAGCGACGGAAAAAATTTGTTGCTAAATTGGCGTCGCAAAAATAAAAAAGAAAATTTACAAATTAGCGACGAACATTTATTTTCGTCGCTAATTTTGCGAAGAAAACTAAATGTTCGTCGCTAATTTTTTTTTTCATTGATATTCCTAATATTGGCTCGAAAATTAGCGACGAAATCACGTTTTTGTCGGTAAATTGGTGGCAAATTACTGAAAAAAAACTCGTCGCTAATTTAGCGTCACAAATTTAGCGACGAAAAATTACTTTCGTCGCTAATTTGCCACGAATTTAGCGGCGAAAAATGTTCATGGCTGATTTGCGACGAACAGTTTTGCGACGAAAAAAGAAACTTGTCGCTAATTTGGTGTCGCAAATTTAGCGACGAAAAATTACTTTCGTCGCTAATTTGCCACGAATTTAGCGACGAAAAATGTTTGTGGCTGATTTGCGATGAACGTTTTTGCGACGAATTTAGCAATGAAATTAGAAACTTGTCGCTAATTCGGCGTCGCAAATTTAGCGACGAAAATAGTTTTCGTCTCTAATTTGCGACGAATTTTGTGATGAAAACATATTCGTAGCTAATTTGCGACGAACATATTATTTGTAGCTAATTTGCGACAAATTATTTTTTCGTCGCAAATTAGCGACGAACATGTTTTCATCACAAAATTCGTCACAAATTAGCGACGAAATCTTAATTTTTCGTCTCTAAATTTTGCGACGCCTATTTGGCGACAAATTTTTTTTCGTCGCAAATACTTTTAGCGACGAATTTTGTGCAATTTTCGTCGCTAAAGTTCGTCGTTAAACGCCTGTTTTTTTGTAGTGGTGACTCTAGCTTTGTGCAATTCGATATCGACTGAGGAACCTGTCCCTCATACTTGGTTGGCTCCTACGTTCAAAGTCCGTTAGAGAAGAGAGATTGAGTACCCAGGTTGGGATTGTACCAGACAATTGTTTCATTGCTACAGAAAAATATTGTAATTTCAGCAGGCGGCCGGGAACCGAGGGGAATGCTCCCGCCATAGCTTCGGTAGAAGTTTCTCTGGTTACTTGGTTCTTTACAAGGATGAGGTCCACATGGTCAGAGCAAGCTAACATGTTTATAGTGACGAGATATGCGGCACAACCGCCCGACATGTTTAGGACTGAGGAGAGATCGTCCAGAGAGTATTCGTGCTCCCAAGTTTAGTACCGGGACAGAGTCTTTGGGTTTCCAATTTCAGAACCAAGACCCTTTGGTGCTTGTGACTGTATGTGCCGCCAAATCACTGCCAAAAACCAAATTCCTTTGAAGGAATCTCTAGTTATTCCAGCCTCATATGCGAGCAGAGCAGACCTGTCAGTTTGTTTGTGGCAGAGTAGGCTTGGTTAAAGCACATTTCAAGAGCAAAACAACCGCAAAGGAAGTTGCACAATAGTGACTCTGCACTTGCAAGTTTCGCGACTCGAAAGGGGAAGCGGGTATATATGGAATCAAAGCGAGAAGAAACAAAGAGATATATCCTAGTGTGACGGGCCGAGGTTTTCACGCCCAAACCGATCGTGCAGATGGCCGAGAGATGCCCCAAGACCTACTTTGTCTTGGTTCCCCTAGGGTTTGTCTAGGGTTTTCTACTAAGTTCTACTAGTCTCTAGAATGTTCCTAGGGATGGGCGAGTCGGTAATTTGGCTAGGGCTCTAGAACATTCCTACTGAATGTCGGTGGTTGGGAAGATGGGAGTTGTAATCTTGGCCATCTGATCTAATCTAGATCAACAGTTGTAATCCGAGGCCCCCTTCTATATAAAGGGGAATCCTCCTAGTCATTTGACATCCTCAAATAAACTCTCAAAAGCATTCCTCTCCAGAATCTCTCTCTCTAGAGCTTTCTCTCTCTACGAAGATCCTTAGAAGAAGAAGAGAAAAGGCTTAGCTCGGGTGCTCCAGCCATCCAAAATAGCCCGAGTCGCCGCGCCGGTCGATCAGAATCTCCCGGCCCGTGACAAGTGGTATCAGAGCAAACATCTTAGAGGCGAGCCGTTCATGAGGTTGACGAGCATCAAACTGGTCGAGGTAATGGCTAACCAAAAAGTGGATCAAATAGCTGTTGTTACTGAGGGATATGTGTTGACACCTGATTTTTGACCATTTATTATTGTGATTTTTATTTTTTAAAATTAATTAAAAATATCAAAAAAGGTTATAAAATCACAAAATCAACTTTGGAAGCCTTGGCCTAGCCTCGGGGACCAATTTTGAACAAACAATATTTTTTGGTATTTTATAATATTTTTCGAATTTATTTAATTATAAAAATACCCAAAAAAATCAGAAAAATACCATTCGTTGTCATAAAAATACACAAAAACATTCAATAATTTTTTTTTAATTTCCTCTTCAAGTGTGTCACCTTAAATCTTGAAAATTCGGCTCGGGTCACTATGTTCCTTCACAAACATAAACCCGAACCGAGCCTAAAAAATCCTTCTTGAGTCTTTTAGTTTTCAATTCTCACATTTTGTAAGCTATGACATTGGATTCTAAAGTCTCGAAGTGCAATTGGGTCAATTTGCCCTCCAATTTGATCAATTTTAAACAAAAGGGCTTAATTGCATAAAAATCTTTCAATTTAGTCCCCGGTTTCACAATTTTTGAAATTAAATTTCATACGGGCATACCCATTAAAATTAAACACCTCCACCCCATAGTTTTCATCATTCTGAATACATTGGTGGGTTCAATTCGGGCTAATTTGATCGTTTAGGCCCTCGATTAAGCAAAAATCATTTTCGGATCCTAGGGACAATTTGGGGTTTTCACTAAATTTCAATCAATTGATTCACGAAAATACCCTTATTTGATAGTAAACATGTCAAGGAGTCCGATTTTGCCATCAATTTCATGAAAATAGGTCAATTTGGGGCCCAATTTGATCGAATTGGCCGAATCGGGCAGGTCGGGTCAGGCCCGACCCAACCCGGTCCGACCGGGTCTGCAACTACAGACCCACCGGCCGAAAGCAAAAACAGGGGAAAACAGGGGGGGCGACAAGCTGAAGTGGGATGTCATTTTTTAAAAAAAGAAACGTCGGTCGTGGACGACAAAGACAAGTGGTCGAGGGGGGAAAAACCGGTCGACCACGCCGGAAAAAGGAGGGCTCGGTTTAATAGAGAGAGGGAGCCGAGAGGAAAAAGAGGGCGCGGCCGAGGGAGAAGTCGAGCGAAAAGGGAGCGCGAAGGAGCATCCCCGAAAGGTTCAGTGGCTCGGACCAACCACCACCGGAGCCCTAGGTGTCGTCGACAAGCTCCAAAAAGGTCGGTTCTCCTCTCCGACCATCACTTCACACACGCACGCCATATGTTCGACGAAATGCCCAAATGAATATTATGTTTTTGGGGTCTCGGCCGAGCCGTACCGAGCCTTCTTTGCTAGGAATCTTGCTCTAAAATTTCATTATACATGTTGCTGACCCGGCTTACCCTTCGTTTTGCATCGAAACCACGCCGGAAGTGATGGCCGGAGCTCCTACATGGTCGGGCCGAGCCTAGAGCTCACACCGGCGAAGCCCACGGTCGCCGACGCCTAAGCGACCTCAGGTAAGCCTCCTAGCCTCCATTAGATGCTCTTTGAATGATTGAAAAAGAGCTTGGTCGCCAAAGTTTTTCTGCAAAAACTTCGCCGAAGCCGCCACTGTGGAGGTCCGTTTCGCCGGCTTTTGACGTATTCATGGCTGCGTTTTTTGTTGTATATTGATGCCGAGAGTCTAAGGAATCGAATGCCGCAAGAACGAGCGAAAAATACCAAGTTTCGGGCCCATTTCGCCATTTTCCGGCAACCTCGCCGGAATTTTCACTGTTCCGGCGAGGCGCCGGTCGTCTTCTCCGGCGGGCTGCAAGTCCGATGACCGGTCAACCCTGATGTGGCGTGCCACGTCAGCAGCCACGTCAGCTCGGTGGGGCCGGTTGTTGACACCTGATTTTTGACCTAGCCTTTTTCATTTTTTTATTTTTTTGAAAAATCATAAAAAAAAACTCATAAAAAGTCAAAAAGTTACAAAATCAACTTTGGTGGCCTTGGCCAAGCCCAAGGAACCATTCTTGACCAAAAAATAATTTTTCAAATTTTTCATATTTTTTAATATTTTTTAGAAAATAGAAAAATACTTAAAAATAAAGAAAAATAGCATTTGAGGTCACAAAAATATGGAAAAATGGCCAATATTTTTATTTTTAATCCCTTGTATTTTTGACCTCACAAAAAATCCAAAATCAGATTCAATCTTAGGTGTTCCTTTGTAGCCCGCACCATTGAATTTGAGAAAAAAATACCAATTGAGTCTTTTAATTTGCAATTTTGGAATTTTTTAGATCCTGACATTCAATCTAACTGTCCCCTATTTCAATTTAGCCCAATTTTTTGCGCAATTTGCTCAATTGCACGGATTTGACAAAATTACATACTAAAATTGCATTTTAGTCCTTGAAATTAAGCATAATTGAAATTACTCTCAATTCAAGGGCTATCATTGCAAATTAAACATGCTACCCAATGGATTTCACCATTTTAAATCGATTGGCATATGTGGTTTGACCCAATTTGATCATTTGCACCCTCAATTGCACAAATCCCCAATTTGCAATTACATGAAAATTTGGGGGTTTTATAGAAATTGATGAAAACTTTTGGGCAAAACCACATTTCTAGATAGAATTCATGCCCTAGATTCGATTATGAGGCTCAATTGCAAAATTTTTCCATTAATTTGGGCTTAATTTGAAAAGTCCTATTCGGGACCGGTTCAGACCGGTTTGCTACAGTGTCGTCTTCCCCAAAGAGCTCGAGCAGATGAACAGTGACGGACTGAGTTTCGAAGGCCAAATTGAAGGGCAATTCGCGACTAATTGAAAGAGGAATGGTGGGCGTCTTGTTCTTTACCTCAAGACCTACCGATCGAGACCAACCCTGAGACGAATGGCCGCCGGAAGAGCTCCGGCAAGGACGGTCAAAACCGTGGTACCTGCGAAAGTCAACAAATGCCAAACACAGCACTAACCCATGCCAAATTCATGCGAAATGAAGCTCGCCACGGAACCAAATAGGGTTGAGCGAAGTGCCCATCAGCCCCGACTTCATTTTGACCAAATTGCACGTGATTACACGTGCCAAACAGAATCAGTTGGAGACCCGTTCGGCGACAAAAAATTGAGAAAGCTATATAAGCTAAACAGGCCTTCGCGAAGGGCAGAGGTTGATTCAGTTGCAGAGGGGCGAAACTGAATCGAGAGAGAGAAAGAAAACGCGAGAGAGAGCTCGTTCTCCGACCTTCCGTCGTCGAGAACTTGAGTTCGACTGCAAAGCACTGGTTAGGCCGTCTCCGGCCAAACCGAAGCTGAAGAAGACCGTCAGAAGTTCGCTTTGAGTGCCAGGAAGCGATCGCCATCAACCGCGCAGCCCAAAACCGCCAGAACAGGTAATCCCGAACTTCGAGCTCAAGCTCAGGTCTTCAATGGCGGACTTTGATTATGGCTTCAATCTTTGCAATTCCCGTGTGCTTTTCATCCTTTAGACATTACTGACCATGTTCGCGTCTTCATTTTGCATTGATTTTGCTCACATGCCCCGAATCGAGTCTTCCGATTTAGCCTCCATAGCCGATTCTTGCCCAGCCAAATCTGGGCCGAGCGAGCTCAATCGGAGCTCGAGGTAAGTCTTCTGGACCTCCATTGATGCTATTCTGTGACTGAACTTCTTTGATTTTGAGTGAATCGCATGATTGAGCTTCCATGGCCGTACTCGGTGATTTGCACGATGTTCTTGATTCTGCGAATAAGATGTTTCGATTCTTAGATATGTCGAACTAGAGCTAATCGCGAATCGATTGCCGTTGGTCTCGAGTGATTCCATTAAGATTTCACCGCACGATCGTCGCCGGAGAGCCATAGCCGTCCATTCTGTCGGAGTCGCGAGGTTGAAGACGAAGCTGACATGGCGTGGTCAACTGGTCAAATGTCCAGATGTCATCCCGTGATTGGTCCACGTAGTGTCGAGTCAGCATGGCCGTTAGGGTCTGTTATTCGAATAAAAAGAATCCAACGGCCGAGAATAATCGAGTCTAATAAATGGTGACCGTCCGATTAGCAAGTAAAAATATCCGAAAATAATTTTTAAATCGGAAATTCGAGTTGATCAGAAACGGTGTCGTTTGGCTAAGTGGAAGGGCGACGTCGTTTAGGTTAGTAAGATTGGACGGCACAGATCAAGTCTCATGTTCGAATCGTGTCCGTTAGTTTTAGTAAGTCAATCAAACGGTTCAGCTCGAGTCTTCGCTTAATCTAGACCGTAGGTTCTAGTAATCAAATCCAATGGGCGCGGATTAGCCACGCGGTTCAGTGTGGGCCGTCGGATTAATTCCGAGTAATCTGAAAATCAAAAACGTTAGAAACGGCGTCGTTTTGACTGCGGGTCGCGCGGGTCCGGGTCTGGGTCGGGTTCCGACCCGAGTGGGTCGGGTCGACCCGGTCCGAATCATTTTTTTTATATATAAAAAAAATTCATCATCAAAATGATTTAAAAAAAAATTAAAAAAATAATAAAAAATCAGAAAAATCCTAGAAAATCAAAAGAAAATGTTAGAAAATGCCAGAAAATCCAAACAAATATGGAAAAATTGTGGGAAAATCCTAGACATTCCAGAAATCCCCAAAAATCGAGGGTTGACCACAGATAGCTGGTCAACCCTATTTTAGGGGTTTCTTATCCGTTCTTCCAAGACCCGACGACATTACCTTTTAGGGGTAAGTCGCCTCTACTGTGTATGGGAGATAAGGCCGATAATGCCAAAGTAAGAATTAGGGTCGGGTAGGCGACCAATTCTTAGGTTCGGGTTTTCGAGTCCCGCCTCTTTTCTCAAAATGACGATTTTGCCCTTCAATGGGAAAATTATCTTTCTTGTCTCAATCGAGTTCTGAAAATTGCTTGAAGTTAGGGTTTGGGTCAGATGGACGACCAACCCTAATATTTGAGATTTTCAGTTCTCATCTTTGTCCAAAATGACGACTTTACCCCTCCAAGGGTAAAATCACTTGGAAATTCCCGAAAAATCCTGGAAATTCCCGAAAAATAGGAAATGGATTGGATTGATGGCCAATCCTATTTCCACTGTCTTTTGACTTCCCAATTCGTCTAAAATGACAAATTTACCCTTTTAAGGGTAAATTTTCCCCGAATTGTTCAAAATTACGATTCCCCCCCTCTTGGGCGAATTATGTCCAAATCACTCCTAAGCCTTGATTGATATTTCTCTAGGCTAATAGGGCCTCATTAGGGATACCATGCTGATTTCATGTGTTTTATCCGCATGCATTGGATCCTTGATTTGCGCATTTATTCCTATTGATTGTGATTGATAGGATAGCAATTCCTATCTGCATGAATTCCTAGATTTAGGATCCGTACCCCACTCATCTGTATGAAATCCTATGATCAGATAAACCATTCAGTTTAGGTACCGAAAGGGCGTCAACTCTGACAGTTGACGTAACTAAGTCCCCGAACCCACTTCTCTGGTTTCCGCAGAATCGAATAGACCACTCCCAACTATTCGATAGGGTTTCCGATCGTACCCTCCACAAAACGATTGGTGGCGACTCCTTGGCATGTACACTAATCACATGTCACTAGACCACACTGAAGGTCAATCACGTATATCCAGCAGTTGCGACTTGGGTAATGGACCTTGGGAGAGGCCCGCGTCCGATCAAGTCAGCGATCGGGCGGCCCATTAGCCCGCTCCCCGCCTCCGCGCCGCGAGAGGGTCGCGACAGACTGGCGACTCCACTGGGGACTTTTCTAAACCAGAATCTCTGGTTACGAATTCCAGAGGACTTGAGCCGATTAAAAAGTTGTTTGGTTTATCTGACATTGTTTTCTGCAGATGCTCTCGAAGGTGAGGTACGTACACTAACCATTGTGTTAGATGTTTTTGCAGATTGGAGAAATAAGGGGTGGAGTGATTGTTGACGTTTTTCCTGCAGGTTGGAGTTGGGAATGCATGTTTATTTTTATGCACATACTGAAGCGGTGTTTGATACAAACTGCTGTGCATGACTTTGCATTGTGATGATCACGACACATCGCACACACTGGCGGTCAAACCCCGACTGCAACCACCTCTAGGTTACCTTAGATAGGGAAATGGTGCGAAAAGGATCTTGTGTTTGATGGCACTTGAGACTTTCGTATTCGTTCCCGCCTACCATCTGCATTGGCGATATCTAGCCCTCTTGGGTAGGTACCCTTGGGGAGGAATCTGCCTCGTGTGGATCGTGGGAGCCTGAGCCCTAGGTTCCTCACCTGATTTTTGATTCTTTAGAGTATACCCTGTCTCATGCGCATGTCTATGGATGGTTGGTATACCTAAAACCACCCATTGATACAGGGGGCATTCAACATCCCCCAAAGTGTGGTTGGTAAGACATTTATTTCTAAATGTACTTTATTTCCTGCTCCATGACATGACTCATACATTGCATACACCCATATGCATTAGCATCATGAAGATTACTCAAAGTGACTAATAGGAACAACAATGATTATAGGATAGGATGTCGCTGTTTCCTAAGAGTTCAACAGAGTTGGTAACTTTCGAGTACTTGAGAAAAGTCACTCGCCCTGGACCGAACACAAGGCTACACTTCACTAGATTCGTGCATGGACGGGAACTGACTGGACGTAAGCTAGGATATGCTGAGGACTGTCAAACCCGCTACTACGTCGATAACCTCAGGTTTAAGCGACAAGCAGACGAAGGGATGAAGAATTACCTAGAGATGAAGAAACAGCGTCGCAACCAGCTGGCTAGGGAAGCGTATGCCCGTCGAAAGGCTGAATTGCTGGCCAGATAGAACCTACCCATGATCACTTCTTGGAATAGGAAGAGACGCCCTGCGATCAAGACCAAGCCAAGGCGTATCACACTCAAGAAAGTAGAACCCGAGAAGACTCCCGAAGTCATCATACCCTGGACTAGAGAGTGGCCAGAGGAACTACAACCTCTCGACCAAACCACTGAAGATAACCCCCTACCCTAGATTAAGGGAGAGCTCCTGACCGACTGTCATTTGGGTAGACTTCTGAAAAAAGAGTGATCTAGGTCCTCACGTTCCATTGGCTTTTATGGCTTTCTTGTTTGAAAAACCTCTCTTTACCCTTCTTCCATTAGGCATCTTGATTGTAATAAAAGTTCATTCCACTTTGTTCTTTTGATGTATTGACCAATGGAATGTGACATTGCTGTTCCCTTTAGTCACGGAGTAAACCTGACTAAATTGCATAATTCACTTCCCTGAAATGCAAATTAGGCTTTGAGTCAGGCTTTCAAGACCTGAAAAAGGATCCTAATCTCCATTTCTTCAAATTGAACTATACAATCAAGTTAGCTCATGCATGCTTCATGACATCTGCATATTCATACATTTAAAGTAATTTCTGGCGATTGACCTTTTAAAAATCATTTGCGTATTTTAGACTTGATGGGAAAGAATGATATTAAAGTGTTCAAGATCCCCCGAGCTGAACTCCAATCATGGTGGGATGGCATGGGAGAAGCCAGCCAGAAGTATGCCGAATCACGACTAGGGTACCTACTGGACCTATTAAAGATTGAGTGCCCACCTGCCTTTATTCAAGCCATGGCGCTCTACTGGGACCCTACCACCGCTACATTTTGTATGGAAGGACTAGAGATCACTCCCACTATCGAGGAATACAGCGCCGTCATCGGAGTTGAGTTCACCCCTACACTCGTCCGACCCCCAATAGGACTGGAACCCCTAAGTCAAGTGGCTGAATTCCTGGACACAAACCTGAATGAAGTCAAAGCAGATGCAAAAAGCAATTCTGGACGGATTTCCCTGTCTTTCCTTATAGACCGATTTTCCCGCCTTCCTGCTTCTAAAGGAACCAAATCTGGTAGAGCCTTTATCTTGGCATTCTTTAGCTTTGTGCTATTCCCAATCTCAACTGTCACATTCGACCCTATCATGGCTATAGTAGCTAGGCAAATCTGTTGTGGGTGGGATTACTCAAACATCCTCCTTGTCGAAACCTTCCTCTCCCTAAATCGTTTCAAGAAAAACAAAAAGGGAATCTTTAGAGCTTCTAGTGATCTTCTGTATCTGTGGTTCACATCCCATGTCAGAAAATTCCACATCCGCATGGGTTTCACTGAAATCAGCCCCAATGCACACTCTCTTAAAACATTTGCTAGAACCCATACACGTGTTCCTAAGTTCAACTTTATAGAATGGAAGAACTTCCTCAAAGTCCTAAAACCCGAACAACTCCGATGGCGGCTAAGGTTGCCGACGCTGAACAAGGTCAGATTGACCTGCGATGACGGGAGTCCAGTTCCCATGCTAGGGTTCACGGGCGCAACTGCATACTATCCGAGGAGGGTGATTCGGCAGTTTTGGGCACTACAAGAGATCCCTTCTCCACCGCAACATGATACCTTCTCCTTTGACATACCAAGCAAGACTCTCACGGAAGAGGAGAAGAGACAGTTCGAAGCCAAGGTGGCATCCATCACACGCTCTTTGAAGAATTCCCAGGCTGAAGGAATAAGTTGGCTAGAAGACATGACTCGTGAAGAGAACATCCATAGGGCTACCACTGAATACATTCAACACTTCAAAGCGATCCGACGAAGCCTTGTCGAGCCCTACATACCCGAATACATCATGCCGTAAGTACCGGGAATAGAGCCTTACATACCCGAAGATATGGGACCACTGTCATGTTCAGAAGATGAGGAGCCCCAGGCTGAAGAGGGGAATCCATGCTGGGATGATGAGGATACCTTAGACCTCAAACGTCCTAGACTTGAATAGGCTATTCCGTCAAGTGTAAAATAAGCAAACATTATGATGCCTTCTCATACATTCTCATTTCTGTGGAATACTATCTTGGACACATAAGCATGAATGTGAACATGTTTTGCAAATGCATAAAAACTATCGTCAGAAATTACGCTTCTTTCAATTCCATAAATTCTTGTCAAGAAATGATTAAAAGAACTACTTACGTGAGGCTAAGGTTCACAAGGTAGCCCTTTTCCTCATCTACTGACAAGAAGCATGCAACTGAAAGAATTAGCTGTTCCTTTTTTGCTAAAATAAAAGAAGTACTCACTGGAAATTTTTTCAAAACAGGTACGCTCTCATCACGGAACTACCGACACATCGTTTCCGTACTCGCCTTAAGACAAGAATGGAGCAGCAAGAACTGACTCCGCGCGTGGGAATGTTAGAATCCCAAATGACAGCCCTGGCTACTATGATGGCCGACATCAAGGCGATGTTGGAAGTCACCCAAGCTAAACAAACGACGACTCACAACCAGAACAACGCTGATACTTCTTTCGTACCCGATACGGCAGATAAAGAGTTGACGAGAGATACACAGCGTACAGAGGAAGACGTTCATGAACCAAATAGTCGGGCACAACAAAAGGCCTCGCCAGTTGTCATCAACCTTGAAAAGGAGGAGAAGGGAAAACAAACTGTGAAGACAGAGGCAGAGGCTAAGAAATTGGCCAAGATCGAAGAATGCCTGAGCAGCCAAGGTTATGAGTTGGCTCGTTTAGACAAGATATCTCCCTTCGCCAAGGTGGAGACTCCTCCTGACTACAGGGAGCCAGAGTTCGTGAGAAAATACAATGGGACAGGCTGTCCCCGTGCCCATCTCAAGTACTACCTGCGCAAGATGGCGCACTATTCAGATTACATTCCACTGTTAATGAACACATTCCAAGAGAGCTTGGCTGGCGCCGCTCTGGCCTGGTTCATTGAACTAGACTTGGAAGATTACGACGGATGGGAGGATCTTGCAGAGGATTTCCTCAGACAATACAAGTTCAACACGGCTACAGCCCCGACAAGGGAGGACCTTCTGCGGACTTCGAAAGCAAGGGGCGAATTAATCAGGACATATGCCCAGAGGTGGCGAGCCTTGGCTACTCAAGTGAAGCCGTCAATCCCGGAAGAGGAACTAATCGATTTATTCCTAAAAGCACTCCCTTACGAGTACTTTGACAGACTGAACACTTCTGGATGTCAGACATTCGCACACCTGATTAAGGTTGCTGAGAGGCTGGAGTGGGCTTTGAGAGAAAGAAGGCCTCACGAAGCACCTGCTAGGAAACAGTATCCCTTTAAAAAAGAGAGGGAAGCCGGGCTCGACATAGCATTCATACCAGATCCACATAAGCCCAAGTCGTTCAGCAACTCTAACCAGATCCAATGAGGGTCATCCTGGTCAACACCGAAAGTACAAGAGCCTAGAAGAAAGCAACCCCAGAGGCAATTCTCTCAGCTCCCAAGACCTTTATCCAAGCTGCTCCCGATGCTGCTGGAGCAACACTTGGTGGCGAAAGAACCACCTAGGGCAAACCCTCCAAGATATCCTGGCTTTGATGAGAGCCAGACCTGTGCCTACCATATGGGCGAAAGAGGGCATAACGTGGATAACTGCTATGTCCTAAAGCTGAAAGTGCAAGCCCTAATCGATAGTCAGATTTTGAAATTTGATAATGCAGCCCCAAATGTACAAGAAAACCCACTTCCAGATCATCAAGCAGTAGGGGCAATATTCACTGAAGAAAAGGAGGATTACTTTAAACTGAAGGTAGATATGCCTAAGCTAGACGCCCTGCTAACAACCGCTTCATCATACCCGAAAGCAGGGGAGATCTCAACTGACCAAAAGAAGTTGTGTATCGACAAGATGGTGAGCTTGGGGATAATGTCCGACATTACTAATGAAGAATTCGAAGGGATTGAAGCATCTCTATCTTTGAAAAGAAACCACTTCTTGATCACAGCTGAGCAGAGTAGCACCTGTGGTACCTCACGTGAGAAATTGGCAAACGATCTGGGGCCGGCCACTCAATCAGAAGAAGAATTTGAAGAAGACGAAATAGAAGCCAGGAGGAGAAGTCTAGCAGACCTCAAGTTTATGGCTGACGCACTTGAGAAGGGAGAAATTATAGACGACCTGGGTCAAGATTCTGGAGGATACAATTTCAAGGTGAAATATTCGGCCCCTCCCAGCTTTTATCAGAAGATTGAAGACATCATACCGGACGGATGGGGAGGTATGGATGATCTCTCTCAACCAGGAACCTCAAACGGTATGGAAGAACTCGACAACGCCATATTGATGATCGAAGTAGCCACGGCCGTGGTGATTAGATTAGATGAGCTGGATAGCCTAAGCGAGGTGGAAGATTGCCCAGTCAGGCCTATCGTGATTCAATTGCCTCAAGAGGAAGAAGGCAACACGACGGGACCAAAGACATCTCATCTGACAACTATAACCATAAAAGTCCCCCCAGTAGAAGAGTACGATCCTAAAGCAGTCCATTGGGACTACGGGACCACACAAGTAGATGCAGTAATGAGGTCCAGAAGATTTTACGCCCCCAGAGAGGATGAACCTGAAAAAAGGGAGGTCTCCAAGGAAGATGCCGAAAAGCTCATATCGATCATCAAAACCAGCGAGTTTGAAGTAATAGAGCAGCTAAGAAAGATGCCCGCTCAGGTATCCCTATTAAACCTATTCATCAATTCAGAGAAGCACAAGAACGCGCTGTTGAAGGTGCTCAACGAAGTACATGTCCCTGAAACAATTAATGAGGTGCAACTAGGGGACTTTGTAGGAGCAATTCTTTTGAAAGACCAATTAAGCTTCTCTGACGAGGACTTCCCCATGGAAGGGAGAGGGCACAATAAGGCCTTATACATCTCCGCCCAATGTAACGGCAAAAGAATGGCACACGTACTGATCGATAATGGATCAGCCTTTAACATCTGCCCTTTGGCTACCATAAGGAGGCTGGGAATCAATGAAGAGATGATCAAGGCATCCAAGACAACTGTAAGAGCATTCGATGGCATGAAGAAGACGGTAGAGGGTGAGATCGAGCTTGACGTATTCATAGGACCGACGAAGTTCTCCATAAACTTCCAAGTGATGGATCTGCCCAGTGCATTTGGGTTCTTGCTAGGAAGACCTTGGATCCATACAGCAGGAGCTGTCCCTTCGAGCTTACATCAAAAAGTACGTTTCGTTGTAGATGGGAAGGTGATTACTGTACATGGGGAAATCGACCTCCAGGCATACCAGAACAGTGCCATTCCCTATATTGAGCCTGAAGAGAAAACAGAAGCAAGCTATCATTCCCTAGAATTGGTAGCAACAGTTCATACCCCAGTAGGGTCGAAGTTGAGAACTCCCTACATCCCAGAAGCCAGTCTTCTACCAGCTAAGATGCTGCTGGCATACGGGTTTAATCCCGAAAAAGGCCTAGGCAAACATAATCAGGGTATAAATACCCCGCTTCAGTTGAAGGCTAATCCACATAGAATGGGCTTGGGATACCAGAAGTATCCCATGAATGATTTTGTCCCAAAAGCAACTGGCCGAGGCCGAGGCAAAAGCCTGGGACGCCGTGGAGGCGAAAACAGCCCAAATAACTCATTCATCGGTTCTCCAACCTGGAAGGGAAGGTCTCGAATGTTCAAGAATCCCTTAAATACCTACTTCGACCAGAACTCCAAATGGCTATCTGAAGAGGGTATCACTTCGCCAATGGAACCAGATCTGACAAATCCTTTTCTTGAAGATGACTCCGTGAATGTCATCTTGGAGTGGTTGGACAATGAAGCCACTTCTTCTGAGTAAAGAGACTCTTCCTTTATCTCTAAATACTGCATTTAGAACTTTCTGCATTGCATTGTATTTTCTTTCCTTGTTGTATGCATAGGAAAACGCCTTTGGATCCCCGGCCGTTGGTCCAAATAGCACATCTTGTAACGCGGCCCTTCTTGCATTCAATAAAACTACGCATGTTTTGTTAAGGACATGTGGAACCACGAATCAGCCCGATGATGATAATGGTCTTCCATACATAAGCTTGAGGCCTGATTTGCCATATGATTCCTAATCTTCAAAAAAATTTCATGGGGCCAGGATATCCAATGACATGAGGATTAGTCCCCTTTGTACCTACATCTGTTTCGAAAACTTTTTCGAAAAGTCTTTACATGATCATGCATGTCATTTTTACTGAGCACAAACTAACCATACTCATGACATTTCAGGCATATCATCTCAAACATGCATACCAGGTTGTTACAAAATTCAGATCCCTCCATTAACCACTCCTATAACATCGAGGAAGAGGAAGACGGTGATTATACATCTATCAGAAGAGATTGGAACACCTTTGAAGAATCAAAGCCTCCTACTTCAGAAGAACCAGTCGTTATTAATTTGGGAGACACCGCGAACGTCAAAGAGGTCAAGATCGGCGGACACCTCTCCCGAGATGAAAGGCTCGAATTCACCAAGCTACTAAAAGAATATCAAGACATCTTCGCATGGTCTTACGCGGATATGCCAGGCCTTGATCCTAAGATTGTGGAACATGCATTGCCCACAAACCCCAGCATCAAACCTGTCAAACAGGGTAGCAGACGGATGAAAGCCGAGTTAGAAGACAAGATTAAGGAAGAAGTCATGAAACTTCTTAGGGTAGGCTTCATTGAAGCTATCCCATACTCGGACTGGATTGCAAATATAGTCCCCGTCATGAAGAAGGACGGAAGAGTTCGGATCTGTGTAGACTATCGAGATCTGAATAGAGCTAGCCCAAAAGATGATTTTCCACTCTTCCACATTGATGTATTAGTGGACAGTACGGCGGGTTACGAATTATTCTCGTTCATGGATGGATTCTCGGGATACAACCAAATCTTCATGAAACAAGAAGACAAACCCAAGGCTGCATTTACCACACCCTGGGGAAATTTTTGCTACAAAGTCATGCCATTTGAATTGAAAAACGCCGGGGCCACCTACCAGAAGGCTATGATCACGTTATTCTATGATATGATCCACAAAGAGATTGAAGTATATGTCGATGACATGATCGCTAAATCCAAGAAAGAACATGATCACATACAGGTATTAAGGAAGCTGTTTGAGCGCCTGCGCAAATACAAGTTAAAGCTGAACCCCAACAAATGTGTGTTTGGGGCAAGATCTGGGAAACTCCTTGGATTCATAGTCAGCAACAGAGGCATTGAGATTGATCCCTCAAAAATTCAAGCCATCCACGATTTATCAACTCCATCCACAGTGAAAGAGGTGAGAAGCCTTCTAGGGAGATTGAACTATATTGCCAGGTTCATCAATCAGCTGTCCGATGTGGCTAAGCCAATCTTCAAATTGCTTAAGAAAGGCGCGAAAATAACATGGGATGCTGAGTGCAGCAAGGCATTCCAAATGATCAAAAACTATTTGATCACACCACCGGTGCTTGTGCCACCAATTCCTGGTCACCCATTGACCTTATACCTGACCATACGACAAGAGTCCTTGAGAGCCTTACTTGCCCAAACAAGCCCGATAGATGGAAAAGAAAGGGTCATCTATTACCTGAGTAAGAAATTCACGCCATCTGAAGCAAAATATATACCAGTTGAAAGGGCCTGCGTAGCAACGGTATGGGTACTTCGCAGATGTTGACACCTGATTTTTGACCAATCTATTATTGTCATTTTTATTCTTTAAAATTAATTAAAAATATCAAAAAATGTCATAAAATCACAAAATCAACTTTGGAAGCCTTGGTTTAGCCTTAGGAACCAATTTTGAGCAAAAAATATTTTTCGGTATTTTTAAATATTTTTCGAATTTATTTAATTATAAAAATACCCAAAAAAATCAGAAAAATACCATTCGTGGTTAGAAAATTACATAAAAATAGTCAATAATTTTTTAAAATTCTCTCTTCAAGCTTGTCACTTTAAACTTTGAAAATTCGGCTTGGGTCACTATGTTCCTTCACAAACATAAACCCGAACCGAGCCTAAAAAAATGCATTTCGAGTCTTTTGATTTTCAATTCTCACTTTCAATAAGCTATGACATTGTATTCTAAAGATTTGATGTGCAATTGGGTCAATTTGCCCTCCAATTTGATCAATTTTAACCAAAAGGGCTTAATTGCATATTTTTCTCTCAATTAGTCCCCGGTTTCACGGATCTTGAATTTCACACGGGCATACCCATTAAAATTCAACACCTCTACCCCATAATTTTCATCATGCCCAATCCATTGGATGCCTCAATTCAGGCTGATTTGGTCGTTTGGATGTATACGTATGCTCTACGTATTTATACGTCATACGTATTTATACGTTGTGTGTATTTATATTGTTTGGTAACCTCTTTAACTCTTGTAATAATAATAATGGTTATTATTTTTAACACCTTTGTTAGTGCTTTTTTAAATAGCATTTTTGTATTGTGAGTGGTATTGTTAGTGCTATTTTTAAATAGCATTTTTGTATTATAAATTGTGAGTGCTATTGTTAGTGCTATTTTTAAATGACATTTATTTATCATAAATTGTGAGTGCTATTGTTAGTGCTATTTTTAGATGGCATTTATTTATCATAAATTGTGAGTGCTATTATTAGATATAATTTATAATTGTTAGTGCTACTTTTAAATAGCATTTTTGTATTATAAATTGTGAGTGCTATTGTTAGTACTATTTTTAAATAGCATTTTTGTATTATAAATTGTGAGTGCTATTGTTAGTGCTATTTTTAAATAGCATTTTTGTATTATAAATTATGAGTGCTATTGTTAGTGCTATTTTTAAATGTCATTTATTTGTGAGTGCTATTTTTAGAAAGTATTTATTATTTGTTAGTGCTATTTTATAATACAATTTATTGGAAGGTGTGTTTGGCTATAAAAGGATGGCAAGAGTTTTGAGGTTGGGGAGAGAGACATTTTGTAGAGTGTGCAAATTTTTGAGAGCTTAGAGAGAAGAACACAAACACTCTCTATATTCTCATAATCTTGAGTGAGCAAAATATACTAAGTTCGGAATATTGATTCCGCATATTGCTAGCACAATTATTGTGGAGTTATTAGTCGTCTCCCCGTTCGTGAATTGGTGGTGCGTCCGAACTAGATGCCTAACACTTGTGGAGGCTGAGATCGAAGAACATCGAACCGAAACCTCCGTTCAAGCACGCTACGAGAGGTAATCTATTTACTCCCTTTGAGGCTTTGTGATTTTTTTTCGATTGAAATGTACGAAGTACGCCTCTGGAGATACATGTATGGGTTGTTATTTATTTCCGCTACGTGTTACGTGGATCCCAATAGTGGTATCAGAGCCAATCCTTAGGTGTTTTCGTGCATTTAATTGATTTTTGCAATTTTTGCAATACTATGGCCAATATGTATTAACGAATTGTTCGTCTTACATGGCTAATGGAGGTTGATTATTTTATATGATAAATTAATCAACGTAGCAAAAATTGAGACTAAATCAATTTTGAATCAAAAATTTATGGCTATCTTATTTTACGTAAAAATTCTGAATATGATTCAACGTAGAATTTTTATTGTGCCTTCCTAAGTTTTAAATTGTGAATTTATTACTTACGTGGAAGGGTGGTGATCATGGAAAAATCCCTAATCAATGTGATTGATGTATATATGAATGTATGATGATTATTTATATATTTTGGATTGTAATTATTAAATGGAGGCTGCGTACTCCTTTTATTTTTCATGTAATCTTTATTTTTAGCATAGTCAATTGTTGATGTAAATGCTACGAGGATTACGTGGGGAGCCTTTTAAGTCGGCGAGCTCTTTGGGGCCCAATTCTTGAAGAGTTCAAGAAACCAAGAAGAAGCGAAGAGCGGCTCTCTGTTATTAAAATATTAAAATGATTAAATGTGGTCTCATTGGCTCGAGACCCATTAAATCATAATTCCATGATCACCACGTAGGATAGATGTTTATGTGATTGACATCTATTTTTTTATTTTGATTGCGTGAGCATGTTAAACTGGTTAATGTGCAAAGTCAGACTTACCTCACCCAAAATTGCGCCTGCATGAAATCCTAGTTAGGAAAATCACTCGCGTTAGGTACCGAAAGGGCGTTGGTAACGACACCAGCGTAACCAAGTCCCCGAACCCAAAATCTCTGGTTCCGTAGAACTGATCGATCTCTCTCAATCGGTTGGTAAGGTTTCCGGTCTACCCTCCGAGAAAGACCGGTGGCGACTCCAAATGCATGCACAAGTTACACATGCCACCACGACCACACTAAGGTCGAAATTGATCGGCTCTTATCGCCGAATCCCTTTGAAAAATACTCCCGCCGCGATTTGGTATGGGCTTGGGAGGGCCCGCGCCGATCCAAAGCCCGCGATCCGCACCCTTGTGCGGGGGAAGGCCCGCGATCGGTAATCCATTAGCCGCGTCCGCTTTCAGACGGGTCGCGACAGCAGACTGAGGCAGTATACCCTACACCACCATATCCAGCTCATAACAGAGAACGATCCTGTCAAATACCTCCTGGAGAAACCCGCTCTAATTGGGAAATTAGCAAAGTGGCAGGTGATGTTGTCTGAATTTGACATCAAGTGTTCCCCACAAAAGTCGGTAAAAGGGAGAGCTATAGCTGACATGCTGGCAGAAAACCCATCAAGCGGTGAGTCCCCTGAAGTAACGAACACAGAAGGCCGAATTTTGAACTTAGCAGAGGATAAGTGGATCATGTATTTCGATGGTGCTGTTAATCTATCAGGGGCAGGCACTGGGGCAGTACTGATATCCCTAGATGGTCAACATCACCCTGTCGCGGCAAAGATAACTTTTCCTTGTACCAACAATATTTCGGAATATGAGGCATGCATTCTGGGCCTACGACTAGCCATTTCTATGAAGATACCTAAGTTGCAAGTTTTTGGAGATTCCATGCTCATCATTCTACAGACACAGGGGGAGTGGAAGACGAAAGATGCAAAGCTCATCCCTTATCACGAATACCTTGAAGAATTGATACTTAAGTTCGAAGAAGTGTCATTCGAGTACCTATCAACGTCTCACAATCAGTTTGCAGACGCATTAGCCACCCTAGCTTCGATGTTACAAACAACTGAAGGGTTGGATGTAGAGCCTCTGAGGATCGGCATTGTTGAAAAGCCAACTTATTGTATGCTAATCGAAGAAGAATTTGACGGAGAACCATGGTACTATGACATCAAGAATTACCTCTCAAAAGGGGAATTCCCTGAAGGATGCCAATCAGGAGACCGAAAATATATAACCAAGATGGCCAGCAAGTTCTTCCTCAATGGACAAATTCTGTATAAGAGATCGTTCGATTCCACTCTACTGAGATGTGTAGATGCCAAAGAAGCAAATATTCTCATGAAAGAAATTCATGAAGGTGTGTGTGGGCCTCACATGAACGGCCACCTCCTCGCCCGGAAGATCATGCGGCTTGGATATTACTGGATGACCATCGAATCAGACTGCTGTCAGCACGTCCGGTCATGCCACCAATGCCAAATATACGGAGATAAGATTAATGCACCCCCGAACGAACTACACCAAATGTCTAAAGTGTGGCCTTTCTCTATGTGGGGCATAGACATGATAGGGCCTATTAATCCGGTGGCTTCAAATAGTCATCGCTTCATCTTGGTAGCGATTGATTACTTCACAAAATGGGTAGAAGCCAGCTCTTATATGAATGTCACTGCAAGAAATGTGGCAAGATTCATCAAAAGAGATATCATATCCCGGTATGGTACCCCTCAAGCGATCATCACGGATAATGGGTCCAACCTGAACAACAAGATCGTCGATGACCTACTGGATCACTTTAGCATTCGACATCTGAATTCATCTCCTTACCGCCCACAGATGAATGGGGCAGTGGAAGCAGCCAACAAGAATATTAAGAGAATCTTGGCTAAGACAGCAGAAAACTATAGGGATTGGCATGAAAGGCTACCCTTCGCCTTAATGGCTTACCGAACATCGATCAGGACTTCTACAGGGGCAACTCCCTACAATCTGGTGTATGGAATGGAAGCAGTTCTGCCCGTGGAAGTTAAGATTCCCTCTTTAAGAGTCTTATCAGAAGGTAGATTCTCCGAGTCAGAATATTTCAAACACAGATATGAACAGCTGAATTTAATAGACGAGAAACGTCTCAAAGCCATTTGCCATGGACAAACTTACCAGAAGAGGGTAGCCAGGGCGTTCAATCGAAAAGTCAAGACCAGAAACTTCGAAGTAGATAACTTGGTAATTAGAAAAGTTTTGCCAAGTACTACCCATCCAGGAGGAAAATTCATTCCGAATTACGAAGGCCCTTATATTATCAAGAAAATTCTCACGGGAGGAGCATTGATTCTTGTAAACTCCGAAGGAGAAGAACTGGGGCACCCTGTAAATTCAGATGCTGTGAAGAGATATTACCCTTGAAATAAAATCAGATTCCAGTCATACGACTTATCCCGAATTGAGCATACCCTTCATAATAGTCATTGCATAAACACATCATGCATCCATGCATACACTAGCATGTGTTCAATATTGTAGGACCCGAGGAAACAAGGTCACAATAAATTGGAATGCATGATCGAGAGGAATTACTGCCGCAGTGGTCAGATTTTCATAAGTCTATATATTCCCAGTGGAACGCATGGTCAATGGTAAGGTGTATCGTTCTAATTTTCTGAAAATTCGAGAGCATACACTGACATATTCCTTTTATGTTTTTCAGGGATCCCTAGCCGCGCGGGGCAGGTAAGTATTCCTTTCCCAACCTTTTAGGTTTTTTTTAAAAGATTGTCAGAATCCTTATTTCTAGAATTTGAAGGCTACTTGGAATACTAGCATGCATTCAAATCTCATGTCTAGAAAGATGCAAAATTCTCACAGTTGTGACATTAGCATTCATGTTTAGATTTGGAGGTTATCTAAACATGGTTGAAGTATACATTGTGCATCACAAATCCCTTTTGAGGGCAAGTTTTGGAAAAAGCAAAATGAACTTTTCCAGCAAAAGTTGTTTAAACCATTCAAGAGGATATTTCCTCAGATAAAAGGCAACCTGAATCTAAACACGTCCTATACACACTTGAGAGATGAGTGGAGTGGTAAGGACAGCGAGACCTTGACCTACGGACGTAAGGGTTATTCGCAGTGATTACATGGATTGAGACGACGGAGGCATTCGTTTCTCTATCATAAACACTACAGGTGACCGTTGATACCCCTTTGAACGGCGGTTTCATTCTTTACCCCTGTCAAGAACCACCCCACAGTGGGGCAAACTGGAGGTACGTCCAGCAGTATCAGGAGGTAAATGGTTAGAAGTTCTCTTGCTCAGACTTGCATCAATCTTCGTGTGTTGCTTGTCATTTTAACTTCTATGGTAATTCATGTGCTTTAGGATGACGAAAAGCATTCGTTTCTCTATCCTATACATTTTTGCCCTTTGCACAGCCTAGTTGAGCCTATACGTTCATTTCACAAACCCGTTGGTGATCATTGCATATTCCAAGACGGAAGCGACGTCCCTTCAAGAGCGGAAGAGTTCAAAACACAGGATTTGTGAAAAATTCATAGATTAATGTTTGAGTGCTGAGATTCAAGTTGTACATCTAGCACACTCATTTGAAAATTCTGATCCCCAAAAGAAAAGAAAAGGTGGGATCTCCACAAAAGATGAGAAAAAGAAAAAAGAGAGAAAAATTCGATCCTGGACATCAAGAAAAAGCAAAGTGCCTGGTAAAAGCAAGGCCGATGCCCATCCAAATACTTGTACACTTGTGAATCATGTGTTTGATCTTGTAAATGCCAAAAGATGGCATGATACCTTTGTATAGGTAACTAGTGAGATCTGATTATAAAAGAAAATCCCAAGGGAGCTGGACAGCAAAGGATACTCCCAGATTATGTCACATTCAGATGACAAAAGCATAGACAAGGTATTGACGCCGTCTTGACATGAGAGAGATGTTCTCTAAAGACAAATATGCACTTCAAAGACTGAAGACGCTCTTTGAACCAGAAGGGACAAGATCGGCGGCAAACCTGCAGTGATCACCAATGTTAAACCCTTCGCGTATTCTAAGCCAAAAATAAGCCTTTTTTGGTCCCCAAACCTACCTCCGTTGCAACCCTGAAAAGCCTTTTCTGATTAAGGCACTTGGATTGACCTAGGGTTTAATGTCTAAGCTTAGCTCGAAGAAGTTCGAGCAAGATTATTTCTTTCTCATTTTGCAGGTTTCTTGACTTGTAAACCTGGAGCAGACATTGAAGACTTCTCTTCGAAAGCCTTGACTTGCACGCAAGTCCCCTTTGAAAACCGTTGACCAAGCCCAACATTACGGTCCCCTAGAAGTCTTCCTGATCGATCGAGGTGTATTCCCTGCGAATGATCCTGAACCCTAGGCACAGGTTTGATAGGAAATTCGAGTGCATTCTCGATAAAAGACCATTATCTCAAAGCGGTGAGAAGTCCTCTTTGATAAGAATACTCCGTTGGACATTTTAACCAAACTCTTTTGGTAATTTCAGATTGTTTGTTTCAAACTTCCCCCACAAGGAATTTTTGATCACTTCCGTATAGTGCAAGATGTTTTGAATAACCTCCAGCATCGTAATGCATTCATTGAAATTTTCCATGACTATGATATAAGTCATAAAGTGCTGTCAGTTTGACATCAGATATCACTTAAAGACCATTAATGTGCCTTTGGTAAGAAAATTTTCAGATTGGAGCTTCTGCAAGACTCTTGATGACTTCGGCTCCTAAAACGGCTTGTATCACTCTTGGATACCTGGAGTCCCCAGATCCCAGAATGCCACCTCCCATGTCAAAAGGACAATGTTTGAAATTATCTCCCTATGTGAGATTCCAATATTACAGGTTTGATCTTTCTGCAGGATAGCTGGAGCTCCCAGATCCCAGAATGTCACCTTCAATGTCGAAAGGACAATATTCAAGATAGTCTTTCTGTGAGATCTCAGGTAGCCCCTAGATCCCAGAAGAATCTTATCAAAGTTTTTGCAGGTTTAAGTTTTCTGCAGGATACTTGGAATCCCCAAATCCCAGAATAACGCATTGCATGTCGAAAGGACAATTTTCAAGATCAGCTTTCTGTGAAGTTTTAGGTAACCCCTAAACCCAAAATAGCCCATTGGGTGAAGCCTAAGGGTTAGGCATACCTCATTTGTATAAATCCTAGTTAATTCCTTAGAATATAGGATCAAAACTTCTGACAATCCCTAAGAGACTGGGTGCGTCATCCATAGGCTCCAGCAGAAAGGAGTCCTATTCATGGTCTGATCCACCATACGGATCAAAACTTCTGACAATCCCTAAGAGACTGGGTGCGTCATCCATAGGTTCCTAACAGAAAGGAGTTCTATTCATGGTCTGATCCACCATACGGATCAAAACTTCTGACAATCCCTAAGAGACTGGGTGCGTCGTTCATAGGTTCCTAGCAGAAAGGAATCCTATTCATGGTCTGATCCACCATACGGATCAAAACCCCGACAATCCCTAAGAGACAGGGTGCGTCATTCACAGGTTCCTGTCAAGTGTAGGAATCCTATACTGGTACGGCCTACCATACAGGCTAGAGTTTAATCGCCCTAGGATACTCAAAGGACGAGTCCCTAGGTATTCACTTGAACCCGCTATACACCGCGCATGCCGTACGAGCATCAGGCAGGTGATCAACAGGTAAGTAACAGGTGGGTCTCTCTACTTTCTCTCTCACTTCAGCTAAAGAATGAAGAACAGAACGTTCACCAGCGGGACAAGAAAGATTGAGTGTCAAGATTCGTTTTTCTTTTCCCCAGTCGAGTCGGTCTAGACTCAGGCGTCACCTGTCTTTGAGAGAAACCTCTCACGAGATTCCTCTCAAAGAGGGGCAGCTGTTGACACCTGATTTTTGACCTAGCCTTTTTCATTTTTTTATTTTTTTGAAAAATCATAAAACAAAACTCATAAAAAGTCAAAAAATTACAAAATCAACTTTGGTGGCCTTGGCCAAGCCCAAGGAACCATTCTTGACCAAAAAATAATTTTTCAAATTTTTCATATTTTTTAATATTTTTTAGAAAATAGAAAAATACTTAAAAAATAAAGAAAAATAGCATTTGAGGTCACAAAAATATGGAAAAATGGCCAATATTTTTATTTTTAATCCCTTGTATTTTTGACCTCACAAAAAATCCAAAATCAGATTCAATCTTAGGTGTTCCTTTGTAGCCCGCACTATTGAATTTGAGAAAAAAAATACCAATTGAGTCTTTTAATTTACAATTTTGGCATTTTTTAGATCCTGACATTCAATCTAACTGTCCCCTATTTCAATTTAGCCCAATTGTTTGCGCAATTTGCTCAATTGCACGGATTTGACAAAATTACATACTAAAATTGCATTTTAGTCCTTGAAATTAAGCATAATTGAAATTACTCTCAATTCAAGGGCTATCATTGCAAATTAAACATGCTACCCAATGGATTTCACCATTTTAAATCGATTGGCATAGGTGGTTTGACCCAATTTGATCATTTGCACCCTCAATTGCACAAATCCCCAATTTGCAATTACATGAAAATTTGGGGGTTTTATAGAAATTGATGAAAACTTTTGGGCAAAACCACATTTCTAGATAGAATTCATGCCCTAGATTCGATTATGAGGCTCAATTGCAAAATTTTTCCATTAATTTGGGCTTAATTTGAAAAGTCCTATTCGGGACCGGTTCAGACCGGTCAGACCGCCGGTCGGACCGGTCAGACCGGTTTGCTACAGTGTCGTCTTCCCCAAAGAGCTCGAGCAGATGAACAGTGACGGACTGAGTTTCGAAGGCCAAATTGAAGGGCAATTCGCGACTAATTGAAAGAGGAATGGTGGGCGTCTTGTTCTTTACCTCAAGACCTACCGATCGAGACCAACCCCGAGACGAATGGCCGCCGGAAGAGCTCCGGCAAGGACGGTCAAAACCGTGGTACCTGCGAAAGTCAACAAATGCCAAACACAGCACTAACCCATGCCAAATTCATGCGAAATGAAGCTCGCCACGGAACCAAATAGGGTTGAGCGAAGTGCCCATCAGCCCCGACTTCATTTTGACCAAATTGCACGTGATTACACGTGCCAAACAGAATCAGTTGGAGACTCGTTCGGCGACAAAAAATTGAGAAAGCTATATAAGCTAAACAGGCCTTCGCGAAGGGCAGAGGTTGATTCAGTTGCAGAGGGGCGAAACTGAATCGAGAGAGAGAAAGAAAACGCGAGAGAGAGCTCGTTCTCCGACCCTCCGTCGTCGAGAACTTGAGTTCGACTGCAAAGCACTGGTTAGGCCGTCTCCGGCCAAACCGAAGCTGAAGAAGACCGTCAGAAGTTCGCTTTGAGTGCCAGGAAGCGATCGCCATCAACCGCGCAGCCCAAAACCGCCAGAACAGGTAATCCCGAACTTCGAGCTCAAGCTCAGGTCTTCAATGGCGGACTTTGATTATGGCTTCAATCTTTGCAATTCCCGTGTGCTTTTCATCCTTTAGACATTACTGACCATGTCCGCGTCTTCATTTTGCATTGATTTTGCTCACATGCCCCGAATCGAGTCTTCCGATTTAGCCTCCATAGCCGATTCTTGCCCAGCCAAATCTGGGCCGAGCGAGCTCAATCGGAGCTCGAGGTAAGTCTTCTGGACCTCCATTGATGCTATTCTGTGACTGAACTTCTTTGATTTTGAGTGAATCGCATGATTGAGCTTCCATGGCCATACTCGGTGATTTGCACGATGTTCTTGATTCTGCGAATAAGATGTTTCGATTCTTAGATATGTCGAACTAGAGCTAATCGCGAATCGATTGCCGTTGGTCTCGAGTGATTCCATTAAGATTTCACCGCACGATCGTCGCCGGAGAGCCATAGCCGTCCATTCTGTCGGAGTCGCGAGGTTGAAAACGAAGCTGACATGGCGTGGTCAACTGGTCAAATGTCCAGATGTCATCCCGTGATTGGTCCACGTAGTGTCGAGTCAGCATGGCTGTTAGGGTTTGTTATTCGAATAAAAAGAATCCAACGGCCGAGAATAATCGAGTCTAATAAATGGTGACCGTCCGATTAGCAAGTAAAAATATCCGAAAATAATTTTTAAATCGGAAATTCGAGTTGATCAGAAACGGTGTCGTTTGGCTAAGTGGAAGGGCGACGTCGTTTAGGTTAGTAAGATTGGACGGCACAGATCGAGTCTCATGTTCGAATCGTGTCCGTTAGTTTTAGTAAGTCAATCAAACGGTTCAGCTTGAGTCTTCGCTTAATCTAGACCGTAGGTTCTAGTAATCAAATCCAATGGGCGCGGATTAGCCACGCGGTTCAGTGTGGGCCGTCAGATTAATTCCGAGTAATCTGAAAATCAAAAACGTTAGAAACGGCGTCGTTTTGACTGCGGGTCGCGCGGGTCCGGGTCTGGGCCGGGTTCCGACCCGAGTGGGTCGGGTCGACCCGGTCCGAATCATTTTTTTATATATAAAAAAAATCATCATCAAAATGATTTAAAAAAAATTTAAAAAATAATAAAAAATCAAAAAATCCTAGAAAATCAAAAGAAAATGTTAGAAAATGCCAGAAAATCCAAAAAAATATGGAAAAATTGTGGGAAAATCCTAGACATTCTAGAAATCCCCAAAAATCGAGGGTTGACCACAGACAGCTGGTCAACCCTATTTTAGGGGTTTCTTATCCGTTCTTCCAAGACCCGACGACATTACCTTTTAGGGGTAAGTCGCCTCTACTGTGTATGGGAGATAAGGCCGATAATGCCAAAGTAAGAATTAGGGTCGGGTAGGCGATCAATTCTTAGGTTCGGGTTTTCGAGTCCCGCCTCTTTTCTCAAAATGACGATTTTGCCCTTCAATGGGAAAATTGTCTTTCTTGTTGTTGACACCTGATTTTTGACTATTTATTATTGTGATTTTTATTCTTTAAAAATTAATTAAAAATATAAAAAGAGGTCATAAAATCACAAAATCAACTTTGGAAGCCTTGGCCTAGCCTCGGGGACCAATTTTGAACAAAAAATATTTTTTGGTATTTTATAATATTTTTCGAATTTATTTAATTATAAAAATACCCAAAAAATCAGAAAAATACCATTCGTGGTCAGAAAAATACACAAAAATATTCAATAATTTTGTTTTAATTTCCCCTTCAAGTGTGTCACCTTAAATCTTGAAAATTCGGCTCGGGTTACTATGTTTCTTCACAAACATAAACCCGAACCGAGCAAAAAATTCCTTTTCGAGTCTTTTAATTTTCAATTCTCACTTTTTATAAGCTATGACATTGGATTCTAAAGTCTTAAAGTGCAATTAGGTCAATTGTCCCTCCAATTTAATCAATTTTTACCAAAATGGCTTAATTGCACATTTTTCTTTCAATTAGTCCCCGGTTTCACGGATGTATACGTATGCTCTACGTATTTATACGTCATACGAATTTATACGTTATGCATATTTGTACTGTTTGGTAACCTCTTTAACTCTTGTAATAATAATAATGGTTATTATTTTTAACACCTTTGTTAGTGCCTTTTTTTAGCATTTTTGTATTGTGAGTGCTATTTTTAAATAGCATTTTTGTATTATAAATTGTGAGTGCTATTGTTAGTGCTATTTTTAAATGACATTTATTTATCATAAATTGTGAGTGCTATTGTTAGTGCTATTTTTAAATGGCATTTATTTATCATAAATTGTGAGTGCTATTATTAGATAGAATTTATAATTGTTAGTGCTATTTTTAAATAGCATTTTTGTATTATAAATTGTGAGTGCTATTGTTAGTGCTATTTTTAAATAGCATTTTTGTATTATAAATTGTGAGTGCTATTGTTAGTGCTATTTTTAAATGTCATTTATTTGTGAGTGCTATTTTTAGATAGAATTTATAATTGTTAGTGCTATTTTTAAATACAATTTATTGGAAGGTATTTTTGGCTATAAAAGGATGGCAAGAGTTTTGAGGTTGGGAGGGAGAGACATTTTGTAGAGTGTGCAAATTTTTGAGAGCTTTGAGAGAAGAACACAAACACTCTCTATATTCTCATAATCTTGAGTGAGCAAAATATACTAAGTTCGGAATATTGATTCCGCATATTGCTGGCACAATTGTTGTGGAGTTATTAGTCGTCTCCCCGTTCGTCAATTGGTGGTGCGTTCGAACTAGATGCCTAACACTTGTGGAGGCTGAGATCGAAGAACATCGAACCGACACCTCCGTTCAAGCACGCTACGAGAGGTAATCTATTTACTCCCTTTGAGGCTTTGTGATTTTTTTTCGATTGAAATGCACGAAGTACGCCTCTAGAGATACATGTATGGGTTGTTATTTATTTCCGCTACGTGTTACGTGGATCCCAACAGTGGTATCAGAGCCAATCCTTAGGTGTTTTCGTGCATTTAATTGATTTTTGCAATTTTTGCAATACTATGGCCAATATGTATTAACGAATTGTTCGTCTTACATGGCTAATGGAGGTTGATTGTTTTATATGATAAATTAATCAACGTAGCAAAAATTGAGACTAAATCAATTTTGAATCGAAAATTTATGGCTATCTTATTTTACGTAAAAATTCTGAATATGATTCAACGTAGAATTTTTATTGTGCCTTCCTAAGTTTTAAATTGTGAATTTATTACTTACGTGGGAGGGTGGTGATCATGGAAAAATCCCTAATCGATGTGATTGATGTATATATGAATGTATGATGATTATTTATATATTTGGGGTTGTAATTATTAAATGGAGGCTGCGTACTCCTTTTATTTTTCATGTAATCTTTATTTTTAGCATAGTCAATTGTTGATGTAAATGCTACGAGGATTACGTGGGGGAGCCTTTTAAGTCGGCGAGCTCTTTAGGGCCCAATTCTTGAAGAGTTCAAGAAACCAAGAAGAAGCGAAGAGCGGCTCTCCGTTATTAAAATATTAAAATGATTAAATGTGGTCTCATTGGCTCGAGACCCATTAAATCATAATTCCATGATCACCACGTAGGATAGATGTTTATGTGATTGACATCTATTTATTTATTATGATTACGTGAGCATGTTAAACTGGTTAATGTGCAAAGTCAGACTTACCTCACCCAAAATTGCGCCTGCATGAAATCCTAGTTAGAAAAATCACTCGCGTTAGGTACCGAAAGGGCGTTGGTAACGACACCAGCGTAACCAAGTCCCCGAACCCAAAATCACTGGTTCCGTAGAACTGATCGATCTCTCCCAATCGGTTGGTAAGGTTTCCGGTCTACCCTCCGAGAAAGACCGGTGGCGACTCCAAATGCATGCACAAGTTGCACATGCCACCACGACCACACTAAGGTCGAAATCGATCGGCTCTTATCGCCGAATCCTTTTGAAAAATACTCCCGCCGCGATTTGGTATGGGCTTGGGAGGGCCCGCGCCGATCCAAAGCCCGCGATCCGCACCCTTGTGCGGGGGAAGGCCCGCGATCGGTAATCCATTAGCCGCGTCCTCTTTCGGACGGGTCGCGACACTTGTCTCAATCGAGTTCTGAAAATTGCTTGAAGTTAGGGTTTGGGTCAGATGGACGACCAACCCTAATATTTGAGATTTTCAGTTCTCATCTTTGTCCAAAATGACGACTTTACCCCTCCAAGGGTAAAATCACTTGAAAATTCCAGAAAAATCCTGGAAATTCCCGAAAAATAGGAAATGGATTGGATTGATGGCCAATCCTATTTCCACTGTCTTTTGACTTCCCAATTCGTCTAAAATGACAGATTTACCCTTTTAAGGGTAAATTTTCCCCGAATTGTTCAAAATTACGATTCCCCCCCTCTTGGGCGAATTATGTCCAAATCACTCCTAAGCATTGATTGATATTTCTCTAGGCTAATAGGGCCTCATTATGGATACCATGCTGATTTCATGTGTTTTATCCGCATGCATTGGATCCTTGATTTGCGCATTTATTCCTATTGATTGTGATTGATAGGATAGCAATTCCTATCTGCATGAATTCCTAGATTTAGGATCCGTACCCCACTCATCTGTATGAAATCCTATGATCAGATAAACCATTCAGTTTAGGTATCGAAAGGGCGTCAACTCTGACAGTTGACGTAACTAAGTCCCCGAACCCACTTCTCTGGTTTCCGCAGAATCGAATAGACCACTCCCAACTATTCGATAGGGTTTCTGATCGTACCCTCCACAAAACGATTGGTGGCGACTCCTTGGCATGTACACTCATCACATGTCACTAGACCACACTGAAGGTCAATCACGTATATCCAGCAGTTGCGACTTGGGTAATGGACCTTGGGAGAGGCCCGCGTCCGATCAAGTCAGCGATCGGGCGGCCCATTAGCCTGCTCCCCGCCTCCGCGCCGCGAGAGGGTCGCGACACCGGTCCGTGTGTTGTGTCAAATAAAAATGGACGGTCCCGATCGCGACACGTGTCGCGATCGGGGAATTTTAGGATTTTTCGAAAAATAATAAATTAATTTTGATCCAACGGTTGATATTTGGCCACGTGGCTCTCAGTGGATCGTCCGATCTAGTGGTAGATCGAACGCACGAGATGATGCCACGTGGCGCAATATGGACCGTCAGATCCGTAGGATTTTCGGATAATATAAAAAAGTGATAAAAAAAATAAAAAAAAAACCTTCAAAAACCAAAAACGGTATCGTTTTGTTAGACCGGTTTCGACCCGTATGGTCGGACCGGGCGCCCGAGAGGCGTGGGCCGGGCCTGACCCGGCCCGGAAAATAATTTTAAATATTAAAAAATTCAGAAAATAATAAAAATAATAAAAAACTCAAAAATTCAATAAAAAAATAGAAAATCATAAAAAATTCAAAAAATTCAAAAAATTCAGAAAAATTATAAAAAATTCCAAAAAATAGGAAATGGTCACATTCAACTGGCCACGACATGTTTCGGGTCTCTCGACTCCCGATCTTTTCAGAAATGACGATTTTTCCCTTCCGGCAAATCGTCTTCCAAAAAAATTCTAAAACAAATCCAGAAAAATCCCAAAAAATAGGAAATGGCCACAGTCAACTGGCCAAGACTCATTCCGGGTGTTTTGAACCCCGACCCTTCTTAAAATGTCGATTTCGCCCTTCGGGCGAATCGTCTTCCAAAAATTGAAGAAAAATCAAGAAATTCCAAAAAATTCTCAAGAAGGGGAAATGGCCACAATCAACTGGCCATGGAATATTTTGGGTAATTCGGTATCCAAACCTTCCAAAAATGACGATTTCGCCCTTCGGGCTAATCGTCCTCAAATCTTCCCATTTTACCCCTGGTCCGAAGTCACACATTCCCTAAGCCCTTATGGCTATACTTGGAAGCCCTTGATTTGAATTGATGTGCATCGAGGTGATTTATTTATGCACTTGATTGCGCTTTCACTAAAACTGATTGTGATTGATAGGAATAGTCTTCCAATCTACATGAAACCCTGAATCAACCTACCTCACCCAAATTGCGCCTGCATGAAATCTTAATTAGGAAAATCACTCACGTTAGGTACCGAAAGGGCGTTGGTAATGACACCGACGTAAGCAAGTCCCCGAACCCAAAATCTCTGGTTCCGCAGAACTGATCGACCTCTCCCAATCGGTCAGTAAGGTTTCTGGTCTACCCTCCAAGAAAGACCGGTGGCGACTCCAAATGCATGCACAATTTGCACATGCCACCACGACCACACTGAAGGTCGAAAGCGATCGACTCTTATCGTCGAATCCTTTGAAAATACTCCCGCCGCGATTTGGTATGGGCCTGGGAGGGCTCGCGCCGATCCAAGACCTGCGATCGGTAATCCATTAGCCGCGTCCTTCTTCGGACGGGTCGTGACAGCTGGCGACTCCGCTGGGGACTGTGTTCTAGAACCTATGGTTCTAGACCCCAAGTGGACTTAGGCCGTAATTAAAACGCTGAGTGATTTTTCTAACCCTACAGGCGCTCTTGAAGGTGAGGTAAGTCCGCTTATGATAGGTGTTATATGTTTTTACAGATTGGAGTGATAAGGGGGGTAGTCTGTGATTAACATTGTCTTATGCAGGTTGGCGTAGGAATGAATGATTGTGTGTATGTTTTATATTGAAGCGGTGATTGTTAAATAAGATGCATGTTTATCGCTTTAGCACGACACCGAAAATACACACAACCGCGCCTAAAACCCCGGGCGCCGCCTATAGGAAAACAATAGAAGGGATTGAAAATGGAATCTCCGTGAGGAAAAACACGGGGTAATCCACTTTTCAATTCCGCTCACTTCGAACTATGGATCGAGTCCCAATGCAACGATAGCTGTGCAATGGAATCGGCTCTTTCTAGAACTCGAGGTGGGAACCTTGACCTTAGGTGCCAAATCCTTTGATTTTTAGAAGTTTTATCCTCACTTGTCTCATGTGCATGTCTTTAGATGGTTGGTATATCTAAAACCACCTAAAAAAAAAAATTCGGTGATCCTGGAGTCACATCTCGAAGACTGGAACTGGGGCATCTCCAAGTGTTCGGACCACATTCCTTTGATTGATTTGACATTCTTAGTTCTCTTGTATAAGATTAATTTTGCTGAGATCCTCTCTATCTCGTCCCTTAGATTGATTGTATTAGGGATCTATTTGTATTATATACATCTTCATAAGGCTCATTTCTATCGAAAATGGGGGCAAATTCCCCAAACCCATGGAGCATAGTGGAATTCGTCCCTTCAGTGCAAAATACATTCGGCCGCAGAGCCACTCGTTTGGTGAAAGGACGTATCGTTCCTAATTGATTTTTAATCAGATCTGAGGATAAGTTTTTCTCCATTTTTTTTTCTCAGGTGATAAAAGAGACAATGCACCCAAAAGCTCATGCAATCAAATGACAAAACAGACGTCGCCCAGCTGGGGCAAATGAACCGTAGGCGTTGCAAATACCTTCAAGCACGGATGGAGGAATTTGATAGATGTTGTTCATATCAATATGCAACATCAAAACGGAATGCAAATCAAGTGTAAAAGGACGTATCGTTCCAAAATGGTTATTTTCTTGATATGGGAATAATGCTTCCTTTCTTTTTCCTCTCAGATGATGATCAAGAGCAGAGGACGCATGATGTAATGCTTTCAAATAAAAAAAAGGGAACATCAAATACCTCAAATGGCGACTGTGATCGAGAGAATCGCCAAACCGCCACATGACGAATCCCAAGAATATCAAAGCTGTCTTGAGACAGATAAAATTGATCAAGGACTCTGACAATCGAGATGGATGTTCAGAATCTGCAAAAATCAATGGGAGCAGGTTCCCCCCCATTTGCTTTGAGGAGCCAAACCGGGGGCAAACTCTCATGATCCCCCATGAAAGCGCATCAGACCAGGGTCATCGAATCCAGAGATGACAAACAGCAAAACCATGCCTAACTGGGGCAAGTGAATCATTTGTACGCCGGACGTTTCTCCTCTGACAAAGTCAATGGACGCAATAACAGAGTCGTCCGCATCAGAATCAAACCCCAAGATACGAATTTGGGTGAACGGTAACCTTGTATCGTTCCAATTTGGTCTTCGAAGATCACATGCCTAACATGAGTTTTTACTCATTTAACATGAAGTCGTTGGCACCGAAAGCCTCAAAAGAAAAGAACTCGCCAACGAGGAGGCGAATAAAATTATTGACCTTGGGAGTCAGCACTCCAAGAAATGGTCTTTGTTTATAAGATCGAGTGGAGGGTAAAAAGTATCGCTTCCACACTTCATGCTTTGACATGCATTCCGATAACAATTTCCTTTTTCTTGAATAAAAGGAACTATGAAGAGTGGCGCTGGAATGCGTCCAAAATCACAAATGGATCTCCTCTAGGGCAAATCCTTGAGAAGGATTTATCGCCAACCAAACGGAGGGACCAAGGCCACAAGATAGAGGGCCATATTCTACAAGCCGCGCGTCTGTGTTCAAATGGAAACACAAAACAAGAACAAGGTGGTATCGTTCCAATTTGTCTTGAATTTTGGAACGCAAACTGACACCTAATTCCCGTCTTTGACAGGGGCTCGCCATCAAGGCGAAACAGGTTTTCACATCCCATGTATTACCCATTGGAACACATGACCAAGGGTAAGATGTATCGTTCTAATTTTTTGAAAAATTCATGAACGTACAATAACATGTTTCTTCCGCATTTTCAGGGATCTCCAACCGCGGCGGGTAGGTAAGTATCCCTTTTCCCCAAGTCGTTGAAGATAAAAAAAAGTGTTAGGACTCTTTCAATCATTATGTCTGAAAAGAGGCATCGAATTTTTAAACTCATAGATATCCACAGTTGAAGTTGGGAGGTTGTCTGAACATGAATGAAACATGCATGTGCATTATAAAGCCCCATTGGGAGGAAATTTTTCGGAGAAAACAAAAAGAATTTTTCCAATAAAAGTTGTTCAAACCGTTTAAAAGGGTGTTTTCTCAGACGAGAGGCGAAGCCTAATCCAAACATGTCCAACACACACTTGAGAGATGAATGGAGTGGGCAGATAACAAAATCTGGGTCTACGGAAGTAGGGACCATTTGCGGCGATTACATGGGTTGGGACGACGGAGGCATTCGTTTCATATCCCCCAAACACTACAGGTGACCGTTGATAAACCCTTTGAATGACGGTTTTCATTCTTAACCCTGTCAAGAACCACCCCTCATCGGGGCAAAATGGAGGTGAGTCCAACAGCATCAGGAGAAAATGGTTAGAAATTTTCTTGCTCGGACTAACATTAATCTTTGTGTGTTGTTTATATGGTAATCCAAGTGCCAAAGGATGATGAGAAACATTCATTTCTCTATCCCACACACCGAATCCTTTGCACAGCCAACTTGAGCCTGCAAATTCATTTCATGAACCCATTGGTGATCATTCCAAGACGGATGCCGCACCACTTCAAAAATGGAAGAGTTCAAGACTCAGGGATTACGAAGAGAATTCCCGGACTGATATTTAAAGCATGTTTAGACTATATGTCTAACATGATCCCATGAAGATGAGAAAAAGTGGGATTTCAAAAAGGAAAATGAGAAAAAAATCCCCGGCATCAAGAAAAAGCAAAGTGCCTAGTAAAAGCAAGGCCGATGCTCGTGCAAGTTGTTTAATTGATCCGCAATGAAGCTGGATGGGAAAAGGGGAAATCCCTGAAGGAGCCAAATCCAAAAGGACTGCTCCCCAAATGCTATCAAGCGCAGAACAAAGACATAGAATGAGTCAGTCTCTGAATGCAACAAGAGACGCTCTTTAAAGAGCTGGTGCACATCGCAAGATAGGTTGCGCGCCTCAAAGGCTAAAGATGCAGAAAAGAAAGGCAGGTGGCAAATCAGCAATGATCACCAATGTCAAACCCGTCACGAATTCTGGGCCAAAAACAAGCCTTTTTCGGTCCCCAATCCTACCAATGTTACAACCCTGAAACAGTCTTCTCTGACTAAGACACTTGGGTTAACATATAGCTTAGCTCGAAGAGGTACGAGCAAGACTATTTCTTTCTCATTTTGCAGGGTTCTCGACTTATAAACCCGGAGCAGATGGTGAAGACTTTCATTCAATGGCCTTGACTCCAAAGCGGGTCCCCCTTGAAAACCAATATCCAAGCCCAACATTACGGTCCCGTGGAAGACCTCCCGACCGATCAAAATGTGTGTGCTGCGAATGAGCCTAAAACCTAGGCACAGGTTAGTAGGGAATTGAGTGCGTCCCCTATAAAAAACCACTATCGCAAAACAGGTGAGAAGACCTCCTTGTCGAGAAATATTCCAATTGATGTTTTGAACAAACTCTTTTTGGAATTTTCAAATTGTTGATCCAGATTTTCCGTGCAAGGGATTTGTGATCACATTTGCATGCTGCAAGAATGCTTTGGATAACCTCCAGCATCAAAATGCACATTTCACAATTAAAACTTAAGTCATACGGTTTTTGTCAAATGGACAGCCGTGGTCTTCCCAAAGATTACTAACGTTTTCTTGGTGAAAAAAAATCTTTCAAGCTCAAACTTCTGCAGGATTCTTGGAAACCCCGAATCCCAGAAAAATATTTGCTCCATGGAGTGGAGCACACATGTTTGAATTTTCTGCAGGATACCTGGAGAACCCAGCTCCCAGAATGTCGCCTCAACAGACTAAAGCGAGGCTTTGTCAAAATAAAATCTTTCACTGCTTCAAAACTGAATTCCCGACAAATTTTGGGATCTTTCAAAAGAAGGGGTGAGGATGTGACCCCTTTTCAAGATTTAGGCAGTCTCATCGGACGTGGGAACCCTCGTCATGAGACCCATTTTCAAAATTTAGGCAGTCTCGTCGGACGTGGAGAACCCTCATCATGAGACATCTATTCAAAAATCAAGCAGCCCTAGCTTGACGTATAGAACCCTCGTCCTAGGATCCCTTTTCAAAAATATCAAACAGTCTCATCGGACGTGGAGAACCCTCGTCATGAGACCCCTTTTCAAAAATCAAGCAGTCCTAGCTTGACGTGGAGAACCCTCGTCCTAGGATCCCTTTTCAAAAATATCAAACAGTCTCATCGAACGTGGAGAACCCTCGTCATGAGACCCCTTTTCAAAAATCAAGCAGTCCTAGCTTGACGTGGAGAACCCTCGTCCTAGGATCCCTTTTCAAAAATATCAAACAGTCTCATCGGACGTGGAGAACCATTGTCATGAGACCCCTTTTCAAAAATCAAGCAGTCCTAGCTTGACGTGGAGAACCCTCGTCCTAGGATCCCTTTTCAAAAATATCAAACAGTCTCATCGGACGTGGAGAACCCTCGTCATGAGACCCATTTTCAAAACAAATCAATGGTAGATACTGCCTGAAGGGTCAACTCATGGTAGATACCGCCTGAAGGGTCAACTCAAGGTAGATACCGCCTGAAGGGTCAAATTGATGGTAGATACCGCCTGAAGGGTCAACTCAAGGTAGATACCGCCTGAAGGGTCAAATTGATGGTAGATACCGCCTGAAGGGTCAAATTATAGGTAGATACCGCCTGAAGGGTCAACTCAAGGTAGATACCGCCTGAAGGGTCAACTCATGGTAGATACAGCCTGAAGGGTCAAATTAGAGGTAGATACCGCCTGAAGGGTCAACTCATGGTAGATACCGCCTGAAGGGTCAACTCAAGGTAGATACCGCCTGAAGGGTCAAATTGAAGGTAGAAACCGCCTGAAGGGTCAAATCAAAGGTAGAAACCGCCTGAAAGGTCAACCAAAGGTAGAAACCGCCTGAAGGGTCAAATATGGTAGAAACCGCCATAAGGGTCAACTCATTGGTAAAATACCGCCGTAAGGATCAACACAAAGGTTCGATCCACCATACGGATCAAGATCATTGGCAAAGCCCAAAGCGTGGGATGCGCCTTCTTTAGGTTCCTACCAGTTAGGAATTCCATAATGGTATGACCTACCATACAGGTCAGAGCTTAATCTCCCTAGGATATTCTGAATGACGAGTCCTAGGCATCTTCTTGAAAGTCGTCGCAACCGGCAGCATCCGACAGGTGAGTTTCAGGTAAGCCTCTCTCTTCTCGGCCTGTGTTCAAATTGTTAGAGCAAACCGAGGATTAATTTGAGCTTTCATCAAAGGGCCTTAAGGATTCAATGTCGTAGCATTTCTTCTCTCATTTTCCCAGTTGAGTCGGTAAGGAATCAGGTGCCACCTTATCTTTGAGAGAAACCTCTAACGAGATTCCTCTCAAAGAGGGGCAGCTGTTGACACCCTGATTTTTGACCATTTATTATTGTGATTTTTATTCTTTAAAATTAATTGAAAATATCAAAAAAGGTCATAAAATCACAAAATCAACTTTGAAAGGCTTGGCCTAGCCTCGAGGACCAATTTTGAACAAAAAATATTTTTTGGTATTTTATAATATTTTTCAAATTTATTTAATTATAAAAATACCCAAAAAAATCAGAAAAATACCATTCGTTGTCATAAAAATACACAAAAATATTCAATAATTTTGTTTTAATTTCCTCTTCAAGTGTGTCACCTTAAATCTTGAAAATTCGGCTCGGGTCACTATGTTCCTTCACAAACATAAACCCGAACCGAGCCTAAAAAATCCTTCTTGAGTCTTTTAGTTTTCAATTCTCACCTTTTGTAAGCTATGACATTGGATTCTAAAGTCTCGAAGTGCAATTGGGTCAATTTGCCCTCCAATTTGATCAATTTTAAACAAAAGGGCTTAATTGCATAAAAATCTTTCAATTTAGTCCCCGGTTTCACAATTTTTGAAATTAAATTTCATACGGGCATACCCATTAAAATTAAACACCTCCACCCCATAGTTTTCATCATTCTGAATACATTGGTGGGTTCAATTCGGGCTAATTTGATCGTTTAGGCCCTCGATTAAGCAAAAATCATTTTCGGATCCTAGGGACAATTTGGGGTTTTCACTAAATTTCAATCAAGATTCACGAAAATACCCTTATTTGATAGTAAACATGTCAAGGAGTCCGATTTTGCCATCAATTTCATGAAAATAGGTCAATTTGGGGCCCAATTTGATCGAATTGGCCGAACCGGGCCGGTCGGGTCCGGCCCGACCCGACCCGGTCCGACCGGGTCTGCAACTAAGTTGCAGACCCACCGGCTGAAAGCAAAAACAGGGGAAAACAGGGGGCGGGGGGGCGACAAGCTGAAGTGGGATGTCATTTTTTAAAAAAAGAAACGTCGGTCGTGGACGACAAAGACAAGTGGTCGAGGGGGGAAAAGCCGGTCGACCACGGCGGAAAAAGGAGGGCTCGGTTTAATAGAGAGAGGGAGCCGAGAGGAAAAAGCGGGCGCGGCCGAGGGAGAAGTCGAGCGAAAAGGGAGCGCGAAGGAGCATCCCCGAAAGGTTCAGTGGCTCGGACCAACCACCACCGGAGCCCTAGGCGTCGTCGACAAGCTCCAAACAGGTCGGTTCTCCTCTCCGACCATCACTTCACACACGCACGCCATATGTTCGACGAAATGCCCAAATGAATATTATGTTTTTGGGGTCTCGGCCGAGCCGTACCGAGCCTTCTTTGCTACGAATCTTGCTCTAAAATTTCATTATACATGTTGCTGACCCGGCTTACCCTTCGTTTTGCATCGAAACCACGCCGGAAGTGATGGCCGGAGCTCCTACATGGTCGGGCCGAGCCTAGAGCTCACACCGGCGAAGCCCACGGTCGCCGACGCCTAAGCGACCTCAGGTAAGCCTCCTAGCCTCCATTAGATGCTCTTTGAATGATTGAAAAAGAGCTTGGTCGCCAAAGTTTTTCTGCAAAAACTTCGCCGGAGCCGCCACTGTGGAGGTCCGTTTCGCCGGCTTTTGACGTATTCATGGCTGCGTTTTTTGTTGTATATTGATGCCGAGAGTCTAAGGAATCGAATGCCGCAAGAACGAGCCAAAAATACCAAGTTTCGGGCCCATTTCGCAATTTTCCGGCGACCTCGCCGGAATTTTCACTGTTCCGGCGAGGCGCCGGTCGTCTTCTCCGGCGGGCTGCAAGTCCGCTGACCGGTCAACGCTGACGTGGCGTGCCACGTCAGCAGCCACGTCAGCTCGGTGGGGCCGGTCCGTGTGTTGTGTCAAATAAAAATGGACGGTCCCGATCGCGACACGTGTCGCGATCGGGGAATTTTAGGATTTTTCGAAAAATAATAAATTAATTTTGATCCAACGGTTGATATTTGGCCACGTGGCTCTCAGTGGATCGTCCGATCTAGTGGTAGATCGAACGCACGAGATGATGCCACGTGGCGCAATATGGACCGTCAGATCCGTAGGATTTTCGGATAATATAAAAAAGTGATAAAAAAAATAAAAACAAACCTTCAAAAACCAAAAACGGTGTCGTTTTGTCAGACCGGTTTCGACCCGTATGGTCGGACCGGGCGCCCGAGAGGCGTGGGCCGGGTCTGACCCGGCCCGAAAAATAATTTTAAATATTAAAAAATTCAGAAAATAATAAAAAACTCAAAAATTCAATAAAAAAATAGAAAATCATAAAAATTCAAAAAATTCGAAAAATTCAGAAAAATTATAAAAAATTCCAAAAAATAGGAAATGGCCACATTCAACTGGCCACGACATGTTTCGGGTCTCTCGACTCCCGATCTTTTCAGAAATGACAATTTTTCCCTTCCGGCAAATCGTCTTCCAAAAAAATTCTAAAAAAAATCCAGAAAAATCCCCAAAAATAGGAAATGGCCACAGTCAACTGGCCAAGACTCATTCCGGGTGTTTTGAACCCCGACCCTTCTTAAAATGTCGATTACGCCCTTCGGGTGAATCGTCTTCCAAAAATTGAAGAAAAATCAAGAAATTCCAAAAAATTCTCAAGAAGGGGAAATGGCCACAATCAACTGGCCATGGAATATTTTGGGTAATTCGGTATCCAAACCTTCCAAAAATGACGATTTCGCCCTTCGGGCTAATCGTCCTCAAATCTTCCCATTTTACCCCTGGTCCGAAGTCACACATTCCCTAAGCCCTTATGGCTATACTTGGAAGCCCTTGATTTGAATTGATGTGCATCGAGGTGATTTATTTATGCACTTGATTGCGCTTTCACTAAAACTGATTGTGATTGATAGGAATAGTCTTCCAATCTACATGAAACCCTGAATCAACCTACCTCACCCAAATTGCGCATGCATGAAATCTTAATTAGGAAAATCACTCACGTTAGGTACCGAAAGGGCGTTGGTAATGACACCGACGTAACCAAGTCCCCGAACCCAAAATCTCTGGTTCCGCAGAATTGATCAACCTCTCCCAATCGGTCAGTAAGGTTTCCGGTCTACCATCCAAGAAAGACCGGTGGCGACTCCAAATGCATGCACAATTTGCACATGCCACCACGACCACACTGAAGGTCGAAAGTGATCGACTCTTATCGTCGAATCCTTTGAAAATACTCCCGCCGCGATTTGGTATGGGCCTGGGAGGGCTCGCGCCGATCCAAGACCCGCGATCGGTAATCCATTAGCCGCGTCCTTCTTCGGACGGGTCGCGACAATATGTTTCCTAAGACATAGTTCCCCCGGAGAAAGCCCGGGCCAAAAGTTGAAAGAAAAGAGAAACATCGTCGGACGCTCTCGTGGCGCTCACTGAGAAGTTCGACTCGATGAGGAAAACAGTGCAGGAGCTGCTCGTTGGTCTTGGAGATTCCAAGGAGCAGATCGACAAAATGGACAACAAGATCCGTGAAGACTTCACGATCATCCTAAACGGAGCCATATCTCCACTACAAATGAAAGACGAAGCTCTCGAGGCATCAGTTGAAGCTTTGAAGCTGGACGTCCAAGAAAAAGACAACTCCCACCAAGCCGAGATCGAAGGGTGGAGATTCAAGAGCTCAAGACCGAGCTGGTCTTGTGCAAAACCAGTATTGCATCCAAGCGGCGCCGAAGATAAAGGTGCCCGAACTGAAAGATTTCAAAGGCGGACGATCCGCCGTGGAAACAGAAAACTTCATCTGGAGGATGGAGCAGTACTTTGACGCCGTCTGAATTCAAGACGATGCGGCCAAGGTACGAACAGTTTCTCTATACTTAATTGATCAAGCTATGTTGTGGTGGCGTTTCATGATGGATGAAGCAAAGAAAGGTAATCAAGACTACGTGGAAACGTGGGATGAGTTTACCGAACAACTCCGAAACAATTTTTACCCAGTGTTCGCGGGACAAGAAGCTCGTAGCAAGCTTCATCACTTGGAGCAAAATGGCTTGATCCGGGAGTACATCAAGGAGTTCACCGAACTCAAACTCCAAATCCCCAACTTGGGCGAGGAGGAGGCTCTCGGAGCGTTCATGGACGGCCTGAAACCGTGGGCGCAAATCGAGTTGAAGAGGCGTGATGTCCAAAGCCTCACCAAAGCAATCTCCATGGCTGAATCACTAGTCGACTTCAGCAAACCCGATTCGAAGTCCAAGGGAAATGGATCGAGGGATCGAGACAACGGCCGCAGGGATGATGATTCCAGGCATGGTCGAAAAGACTACCGAGATAGAGGTAGAGAAAGGTGGGACGAAGGAACATCTAGACACCAAAATCGGGACAATCGTTCCAACTACAGCAAACCGGAGGACAGGTTTAAGCATCCCCTCATCGCCTTGTGGAACATGCGGTGGCGCTCATTGGACGCAACAGTGTCCAAAGAAGAACAATGGTAAGACTCTCCACTCTATTGTTAGGAAAGATGGGAGCGAGGAGTCGAAAGAAAAAGAAGAAAGCCACAGCTTGCTCGACTCGGAGGCATCCGAAGAATCGACTCGATACGTACTCAAACACCGCCGAAGAAAACCACAAGACCATCAAACTTCGTGGAAGTCAAGGTGCATGGCAAAATTCTCCTGGCCTTGGTGGACACAGGTGCAACAAACATGTTCATCTCAACTGAAGCAGCGCAGTGGTTGGATCTGAATGTGGAACCCAACGAGCACTACTTCAAGACGCTGAACTCTAAAGACCGCCAAGCTAATGGCATAGCCAGAGACGTCAAAATTCACGTCGGCGGATGGAAAGGAAAGCTCGACTTCGAGGTAATTCCGCTCGATGACTATGACTTGATGTTGGGAATAGATTTCTTTGACACAGCTCAAGCGATGGTCGATCTGAGGAGCAAGTCAATCATCATCACTGATCCAAAATGCCCATCGATCGTGACGATGATCACTGGGGTGGGAAACGCTAAGCGCATCAACATGATTTGACTCGTGGAGAAGAAGAAAGGAGTCGAGATGCTGTTCGAGCAAAAAAAAAAAAACAAGACCTTTGGAGCTGCCGGAGGAAAAGTGGGAGCTGCCCACACAAACACAAAACACTCTGCCCATCAGTGTGCTGTTCCCGGAGTTGGAAGACATTGGTGCGGCCAAGACAAAGACCGAGTTGCTGATGACTCGAGAAGCTGTGCACGCTCCGTGCAAAAACCATGTCTCGAAGCCAAAGAAGAAGCGCTCTCGTGGACGCAAAAACTAGAACCAGAAGAATCCGATGACCCAACTGAAGGATGATGTCGGCCAAAACAAAAATTCCCCTGCGAAAGAGAAAGACCCTGAGCCAAGAGCATCGAGGATGACGCTCGAATCGGTGAGGGAGAATGTGACAGGCAGAGGTTTTCACGCCCAGACCGGTCGTACAGATGGCCAAGAGATGCCCCAAGACCTGCTTTGTCTTGGTTCCCCTAGGGTTTGTCTAGGGTTTTCTACTAAGTTCTACTAGTCTCTAGAATGTTCCTAGGGATGGGCAAGTCGGTAATTTGGCTAGGGCTCTAGAACAGTCCTACTGAATGTCGGTGGTTGGGAAGATGGGAGTTGTAATCCTGACCATCCGATCTAATCTAGATCAACGGTTGTAATCCGAGGCCCCCTCCTCCTAGTCATTTGGCATCCACAAATAAACTCTCAAAAGCATTCCTCTCCAGAATCTCTCTCTGTGA
>JAILYB010000347.1:0-7500 GCA_021437785.1 Rhodomyrtus psidioides
GATGCTCTCCCATGGCTTTTCCGGGACCTGCAGTGGTTCAAGGAGTCCAGCCGGACACCTTTGCTCGAGTTTGTCTTGCTGACACACGAGGCAAGTCTTCACGTAGGCCTCCACATCATCACGTAAGTGCGGCCAATAGTATTGATCTTCCACGAGAGCCATAGTGCGACGAATCCCAGGATGACCCGCCCACTTTGAATCGTGGCATTCTCGTAAGATCTCCCTTCGCAATTTCCCGAACGATGGAACATAAAGTCTCCTACCTTTGGTGTAGAGGAGATCGTCTTCACACCAAAACGTTCGAGTCTTGCCTTCTCGCACATACTCGAGAAGCACTTTGGTCGAAGGGTCGTGTTGCAGCCCTTCCTTAATTCTGTCAATCAAAGGACACTCGGGTCGACTTATCGTGGCCAGCACACTCTTCCGGCTCAAAGCATCAGCGACCGAGTTTGTTTTTCCTGGCTTATATTCCAACACATAGTCGAACTCGGCCAGGAAATCTTGCCATCGAGCTTGCTTCGGGCTCAGCTTCTTCTGAGTCTGAAAATAGCTTGTGGCGACATTGTCTGTTCGCACGACAAACCGGGAACCCAGGAGGTAATGTCTCCAAGTGCGAAGGCAATGGACGACGGCGGTCATTTCCTTCTCCTGAACAGTATACCGCCGCTCGGCATCATTCAACTTTCGTGACTCGAAAGCCACCGGATGTCCTTCTTGCATAAGGACGCCCCCTATGGCAAAGTCCGAAGCATCAGTCTCCACCTCGTAAGGTTTGTCAAAATTGGGCAGCACCAGCACCGGTTCTCTGGTTATCAGCTGCTTCAAGCGATCAAACGCTTCCTGGACATGTCTCGACCACTCCCACGTTCTTCCTTTCTTGAGCATGTCCGTGAGAGGGGTTGTGATGTCCGAGTAATCCCGAATGAATCGGCGATAGTAGTTCGCCAATCCAAGGAACGATCTCAGTTCCGTGAGCTTCGTCGGTGGTTCCCACTCCGTGATGGCTTGGATCTTTGCTGGATCCATCCTTACTTGTCCCCCACCAATGATATGGCCGAGGAAGGGTACCTCAGGCTGAGCGAAGGCACATTTCTCCTTCTTCACATACAACTCATTGTCCCTTAGGACTTGAAACACCTGTCTAAGATGTTTGGTATGCTCTTCGAGCGTCCGACTATAAATAACAATGTCATCCAAATATACCACAACAGACCGATCGAGGAATGGTTGTAGTACCTTATTCATGAGAGTGCAAAAGGTCGCCGGAGCATTGGTTAACCCGAAGGGCATCACCAAGAACTCATATGAGCCATACCGAGTCACGCACGCTGTCTTTGGTTCATCACCTTCTGCGATTCGAACCTGGTAGTACCCCCGAACGTAGATCGAGCTTCGTGAACCACCGCGCGCTTCCGAGCTGATCGAACAAATCCGCAATGAGCGGGATGGGGTACTTGTTCTTGATCGTGAGCTTGTTCAAAGCTCTATAGTCGATGCACATCCGAAGAGACCCGTCGTGTTTCTTTTGGAACAACACCGGCGCACCAAATGGGGCCTTCGAAGGTCGTATGTAACCTGCATCAAGTAGGTCTTTGAGTTGTTTCCTCATCTCTTCCAACTCTGGGGGTGCCATGCGATACGGCGCCATGGCAGGTGGTCGAGCATCCGGGACCAGCTCGATTCGATGGTCTACCTCCCTCTTTGGTGGAAGCTTCTTAGGTAACTCGGGAGGCATGACGTCCTTGAACGTTTCAAGGACTCGCAATACCTCTGTCGGGGCTTCAGTCTCGCCCCATTTTTGGGTCTTCGCCTTGAGAACTGCCAAGTACGTCTCCTCTCCTTTCTGAGTTCCTCGGGAGAGTTGAATTGCCGAGATCATCTTTTGGTTAAGCCCGGGCTTACGGGCTAACGGGACCACACACTGGGATCCGGGTTCCAGGATGCACAAGCAATCCATGGACGGAACTACCATGCGTTCACCTCGTTCGATGAATCCTAGACCAATGATAAAATCATAGTCGTCGAGCGAATTACATCAATGTTTGTTTACCTCTCCATGGTCCCACCGCGATCTCCACATCACGAGCCGTGCCGAGAGCAGGGACTCGTTCCGAGTTCACCGTCTTCAACCAGCCACCTTGCCCTTCGACTTGCAAGCCGAGCTTCTTGGCAGCTTCTGCCGATACGAACAAGTCAGAAGCTCCCGTATCAACAAGGGCGCTCATCTTTGTGCTGCCGATCACCACTTCTGCGAACATCATGCCCTTGGGCTTGCTCGCCTTCTTGGATTGCATGGCGTTGAGGACCCTTACCGATCCCACCTTCGCCGTTTGTTTCTCTTCCTCGTCGGCTTTGAGGGTAGCCGCAACTTTCTGTCCTTTGGGGCAGTCTCTCGCCTTGTGAGGACCCTGGCAAAAGTAACATCTATAGGAGATCGGTCCATCTCCTCTCTGTCCACCATAGCTAGTTCCCACCTCATGACGAGCTTGGGCTGCTGGTGCTCTGTTGTTATAGGGACGATGAGGGGGTCTGTTCCTATATCCCCCACCAGTCACCTTGCCCGCCTTAGCCGAGCATCCTTCTTCTCCGGGGCCTTGAACTCTTCGAGCGAATCAGCTACCGTCATGGCTGAAGCAAGTTCCTCGCGTTCTGCCTTTTCAAACTCGTTTTTGGCCAGGGTTTGAGACCACTAATGAACTGATAATAGGCCTCCGTGTCATTCATCGAGGGGATTTGGAGTTTCAGCTCCGAAAACTTCCTCACGTATTCACGGACCGTGCCCCTCTGTTCAAGACGCCTCAGCTCATCTCGAGCTTCTTCTTCCGCATAGGCAGGGAAGAATTGCTTCCGGAACTCACGGTGAAGGCTTCCCATGTATCGATAGGCCCAGCTGCTCTATCATTGATCCGAGTACGCCACCACAGTAACGCGGTTTCACCAAGGTACATTGCCGCGGTGTTGACCCGTGTGGCGTCGTCCCGAATCCCGGTCGCCTCAAAGTACTGATTCAAATACCAAAGGAAGTTATCAACATCCTTGGCCGTCCTCGAGCCCCTGAACTCTTTAGGTCGAGGACATCCACTCTCGACGGTGCGGGAATCATCCCGTCCACACGTCTGGCCTCAAGGGCCACCACTCTGGCACGTAGGTCAGTCGATTCAGCCCGCCGTTCGTTCGACTCCGTCCGCAGCTCCGCAATTTCTGCTCGAGCAGCGGCTAGTGCGACCTCCAAGGTCTCGTTCTTCTTTTGGATATCCTCTGAGTCTTTAAGAGCACCCCCGACTTGCCCTTGAAGCGCACCCATGCTGTCTCTGAGCTCCCGCATCATGACGAGCAGCTCCTCTTTCCCAGCAACGAGTACCATCAAGTCGTTGGTCAGCTCAACGACTCTGTCTTGCGACTCCGCAGTGGCCAGCTCCATCTGACCCACCCGGTTCTCAATGTCGCGCAACATATCCCGTGAAGTAGCACGATCCTTCCTGGTCTTAACAGCAACTTGCTGTTCGTTGGGTCGTTCAACAGCTCTTCCAGTTCGTTCATCATCGAACTGGACTTCGGCATCAACCACGGCTTCAACCGCCTTCTCAGCATTCTTGGCCATCGCTTCGAAGGATGAGTGTAAACACAAGATCGACTCCGAACAGGGATCGAACTCGCTCTGATACCACTTGTCACGAACCGGGAGTTTTTCTACCGTTCCTCACGATCCGTGCGGCCTTAGGAACGATCCTAAGTCAGCCAACACACCAACTCACACTCACTTCAAGGGTCGGGTAATCCGAACCGAACCGGTAGGCACAAGATCACTCGCACAAGGATCCCACGACTTGGAGAGAGTGGAGGGAAATCTGAGTTTGTATTGATTCTCCGATTTTTTTACAAGGGAAGGGACGAGCCCTTTATATACACACAAGGCACAGCTCGCATCATCATTGCGCCACTCACGCCCCATGCCAGCCGGGCTAGTGGAAGACCAACGGTCACCTGGCCGAACGGTCATGTTGGTCGAAACGGTCGCCTAGGCCAACGGTCATGTCCCCCACTCGCTTGGATCATGCTTGAGTGGGCTGAAGGGTCGGTTTGGGCCGGCGGTTCGGTTCGGGCCATCCGCCATCATCTTGATTAGCTCATGGGCTAGCTCCCGCATCATGTCACGGTCCATTTTGATCGAACAAATGCTTGGGCCGTGATACAAGCATATGACTACTGGCAGGATCAACCAGGTAGCATTCCTTCACGACGTCCGCCAAGCATGACCCGCCGTGAAGCCCGAGAGCTCCACGCGGCCAAAGACAAGGCGAGAGCGTCATTCCGGTAAAGCGATAAACACTTGATATTGGGAGCAAGGGCCGATGACCACTACACCCATGAACAAGGTTCCGCATCCGAGAGGACAAGCAAGCACTCGTGATCCATCCGAACAAAATCAAATGAGATGTTCGACGAACACGAGACCCACTATCTAGTCCAACCGAGCACCCAAGCAGGATGTCGCGTTGAAAGGGACAACGATAGGCACAAAATTCCGTCGCGGTATGCAGCACAAGAACCCGCTCTTTGCATCCACATTAGCTCATGGAGCAAAAATCTGATCGAAAGTGAGGGAAGCAGTTCGATGCACCAGCACGGAGCCTGCCAACACACACATTCCTATCATCTCTCACACGCCGTCGCGTACACTGGAAGTGAACCAAGCCCACCATCCCCGGCTCTTTAAGCATGAAAACTCAAACAGCACACGGACTGATCAAACAAGGCCACATCCGCACCGCTAGACGCGAAACACCGAGAACTTGTGCCGATCATGGCTTAGTCATCACTTCGATCTTCGACCATATCTCACCTCAATCGCCCTCCCCTCGGCCGATTAAGGCCTCGGTCATGGTTTGATGTCGGCTCGACCTGGACTCAATCGTTGCTCAACCATTGCCTAATCGGGACATGAGTTCAAAGGGACGTTCACCGATTCCCAAAATCGTGGCTCATCCGCAACGCTACACGCGAGAGCTAGATCATGTGCCGATCATTGCTTGGTCATCGCTTTGATCTCGACCCTATCTCGCCTCAATCTCACCTCCCCTCGACCCGTTAAGGCCTCGGTCATGGCTTGATCTTTGGCTCGACCGGGACTCAATCGCCACTCGATCATGGCTCAGTCATCGCTTTGATCTCGACCCTATCTCGCCTCAATCTCACCTCCCCTCGACCCGTTAAGGCCTCGGTCATGGCTTGATCTTTGGCTCGACCGGGACTCAATCGCCACTCGATCATCGCCTAATCAGCACAAGATTGTCGCTCATACATGCCCGTGGGTCACTCACGATTCAGGCTCAGTAGGCAAACCGCTCGGCCAATGCCTAATCGGGACATGAGTTCAAAGGGACGTTCACCGATTCCCAAAATCGTGGCTCATCCGCAACGCTACACGCGAGAGCTAGATCATGTGCCGATCATTGCTTGGTCATCGCTTTGATCTCGACCCTATCTCGCCTCAATCTCACCTCCCCTCGACCCGTTAAGGCCTCGGTCATGGCTTGATCTTTGGCTCGACCGGGACTCAATCGCCACTCGATCATGGCTCAGTCATCGCTTTGATCTCGACCCTATCTCGCCTCAATCTCACCTCCCCTCGACCCGTTAAGGCCTCGGTCATGGCTTGATCTTTGGCTCGACCGGGACTCAATCGCCACTCGATCATCGCCTAATCAGCACAAGATTGTCGCTCATACATGCCCGTGGGTCACTCACGATTCAAGCTCAGCGGCCAAACCGCTCGGCCAATGCCTAATCGGGACATGAGTTCAAAGGGACGTTCACCGATTCGCAAAATCGTGGCTCATCCGCAACGCTACACGCGAGAGCTAGATCATGTGCCGATCATTGCTTGGTCATCGCTTTGATCTCGACCCTATCTCGCCTCAATCTCACCTCCCCTCGACCCGTTAAGGCCTCGGTCATGGCTTGATCTTTGGCTCGACCGGGACTCAATCGCCACTCGATCATGGCTCAGTCATCGCTTTGATCTCGACCCTATCTCGCCTCAATCTCACCTCCCCTCGACCCGTTAAGGCCTCGGTCATGGCTTGATCTTTGGCTCGACCGGGACTCAATCATCACTCGATCATCGCCTAATCAACACAAGATTGTTGCTCATACATGCCCGTGGGTCACTCACGATTCAGGCTCATTGGCCAAACCGCTCGGCCAATTCGGTCGGCCATGGCCCAGACGATCGGCCGATACTCTCGGCCATGGCCGAGGCGGTCGGCCGGGACCGATGGCCGAATCGGCCGGCCATCGTGGCCGGCCATCGTGGCCGCGTGAGGGGGAGACACGCGGCGCACGATCGGTGCTCTGCTTGATTGATCAATCGATCCATGCTCAACATCTCTTGTTCGGCCAGAGCACCTCTACCCCCTAAAGAGCCTTATGAGCACTTTTCCTCCCAGCAGGAGGAAACATTCACCATGTTTGAGATGGCACCACGTCTCTAAAAAAATGTAGAAATTGAATTTGGATGAGATTTTTTGCAGTGTTACTTAGAAAAATATAAACTATTTTATGAATAGGTAAGAAAAAAATTTTGAACTTAAAATTTTTTATTTTGAATTTTTGGTAATTAAATATTGTAAAATATTGAAAAAAAAAGAAAAATTACTTGCGAGGTGGGAAAACCATTGGGAGGCCATTTTCATGATCCAAACAAATTTTGGAAAGAGGAATGGATTCAATTGGACGAGAAATGATCGATAAAGTGTCGGGCGAACCTTGTGTGTGAGCACGGACATGGCCGAGCGACCGATTCATGAGTCAATCTCAATGGCCGAGCGATTGATGCATGATTCATGCTCGATGGCCGAAGGCCTCGGCCATGGCCGTGCTCGATGGCCAATGTCTTTGGCCATGGCCGTGTTCGATGGCCGCTTAGCTCGGCCATGACCCGTCCTCGAAGGCCTATGCCTGCGGCCATGTCCGTGCCCGATGGCCAATGGCTGCGGCCATGTCCGTGCCCGATGGCCAATGCCTGCGGCCATGTCCTTGCTCGATGGCCATTATCTCGGCCACGACCCTCGGCCACGGCCGTGCTCGATGGACGGTACGATCGGCCACCGACGATGATCGATGGCCGAGACCCTCGGCCATGCTCGATGGCCGATTCGCTCGGCCACGACCCACGACCCACGACGATGGCCCATTGGCTTGGCCACGATCCATGATCGATGGCCTGTTCGCTCGGCCACGACCCATGCACGATGGCCGAGCGACCGATTCATGAGTCAAGCTCAATGGCCGAGCGATTGATGCATGATTCATGCTCGATGGCCGAAGCCCTCGGCCATGGCCGTGCTCGATGGCCGCTCCGCTCGGCCATGACTTGTGCTCGATGGCCAATGCCTTTGGCCATGGCCGTGTTCGATGGCCGCTTCGCTCGGCCATGACCCGTCCTCGAAGGCCAATGCCTGCGGCCATGTCCGTGCCCGATGGCCATGACTGCGGCCA
>JAILYB010000347.1:62500-66080 GCA_021437785.1 Rhodomyrtus psidioides
GGAAGCTTCTTAGGTAACTCGGGAGGCATGACGTCCTTGAACGTTTCAAGGACTCGCAATACCTCTGTCGGGGCTTCAGTCTCGCCCATTTTTGGGTCTTCGGCCTTGAGAACTGCCAAGTACGTCTCCTCTCCTTTCTGAGTTCCTCGGGAGAGTTGAATTGCCGAGATCATCTTTTGGTTAAGCCCGGGCTTACGGGCTAACGGGACCACACACTGGGATCCGGGTTCCAGGATGCACAAGCAATCCATGGACGGAACTACCATGCCGTTCACTCGTTCGATGAATCCTAGACCAATGATAAAATCATAGTCGTCGAGCGGAATTACATCAATGTTTTGTTTACCTCTCCATGGTCCCACCGCGATCTCCACATCACGAGCCGTGCCGAGAGCAGGGACTCGTTCCGAGTTCACCGTCTTCAACCAGCCACCTTGCCCTTCGACTTGCAAGCCGAGCTTCTTGGCAGCTTCTGCCGATACGAACAAGTCAGAAGCTCCCGTATCAACAAGGGCGCTCATCTTTGTGCTGCCGATCACCACTTCTGCGAACATCATGCCCTTGGGCTTGCTCGCCTTCTTGGATGCATGGCGTTGAGGACCCTTACCGATCCCACCTTCGCCGTTTGTTTCTCTTCCTCGTCGGCTTTGAGGGTAACCGCAACTTTCTGTCCTTTGGGGCAGTCTCTCGCCTTGTGAGGACCCTGGCAAAAGTAACATCTATAGGAGATCGGTCCATCTCCTCTCTGTCCACCATAGCTAGTTCCCACCTCATGACGAGCTTGGGCTGCTGGTGCTCTGTTGTTATAGGGACGATGAGGGGGTCTGTTCCTATATCCCCCACCAGTCACCTTGCCCGCCTTAGGCCGAGCATCCTTCTTCTCCGGGGCCTTGAACTCTTCGAGCGAATCAGCTACCGTCATGGCTGAAGCAAGTTCCCTCGCGTTCTGCCTTTTCAACTCGTTTTTGGCCCAGGGTTTGAGACCACTAATGAACTGATAATAGGCCTCCGTGTCATTCATCGAGGGGATTTGGAGTTTCAGCTCCGAAAACTTCCTCACGTATTCACGGACCGTGCCCCTCTGTTCAAGACGCCTCAGCTCATCTCGAGCTTCTTCTTCCGCATAGGCAGGGAAGAATTGCTTCCGGAACTCACCGGTGAAGGCTTCCCATGTATCGATAGGCCCAGCTGCTCTATCATTGATCCGAGTACGCCACCACAGTAACGCGGTTTCACCAAGGTACATTGCCGCGGTGTTGACCCGTGTGGCGTCGTCCCGAATCCCGGTCGCCTCAAAGTACTGATTCAAATACCAAAGGAAGTTATCAACATCCTTGGCCGTCCTCGAGCCCCTGAACTCTTTAGGTCGAGGGACATCCACTCTCGACGGTGCGGGAATCATCCCGTCCACACGTCTGGCCTCAAGGGCCACCACTCTGGCACGTAGGTCAGTCGATTCAGCCCGCCGTTCGTTCGACTCCGTCCGCAGCTCCGCAATTTCTGCTCGAGCAGCGGCTAGTGCGACCTCCAAGGTCTCGTTCTTCTTTTGGATATCCTCTGAGTCTTTAAGAGCACCCCCGACTTGCCCTTGAAGCGCACCCATGCTGTCTCTGAGCTCCCGCATCATGACGAGCAGCTCCTCTTTCCCAGCAACGAGTACCATCAAGTCGTTGGTCAGCTCAACGACTCTGTCTTGCGACTCCGCAGTGGCCAGCTCCATCTGACCCACCCGGTTCTCAATGTCGCGCAACATATCCCGTGAAGTAGCACGATCCTTCCTGGTCTTAACAGCAACTTGCTGTTCGTTGGGTCGTTCAACAGCTCTTCCAGTTCGTTCATCATCGAACTGGACTTCGGCATCAACCACGGCTTCAACCGCCTTCTCAGCATTCTTGGCCATCGCTTCGAAGGATGAGTGTAAACACAAGATCGACTCCGAACAGGGATCGAACTCGCTCTGATACCACTTGTCACGAACCGGGAGTTTTTCTACCGTTCCTCACGATCCGTGCGGCCTTAGGAACGATCCTAAGTCAGCCAACACACCAACTCACACTCACTTCAAGGGTCGGGTAATCCGAACCGAACCGGTAGGCACAAGATCACTCGCACAAGGATCCCACGACTTGGAGAGAGTGGAGGGAAATCTGAGTTTGTATTGATTCTCCGATTTTTTTACAAGGGAAGGGACGAGCCCTTTATATACACACAAGGCACAGCTCGCATCATCATTGCGCCACTCACGCCCCATGCCAGCCGGGCTAGTGGAAGACCAACGGTCACCTGGGCCGAACGGTCATGTTGGTCGAACGGTCGCCTAGGCCAACGGTCATGTCCCCCACTCGCTTGGATCATGCTTGAGTGGGCTGAAGGGTCGGTTTGGGCCGGCGGTTCGGTTCGGGCCATCCGCCATCATCTTGATTAGCTCATGGGCTAGCTCCCGCATCATGTCACGGTCCATTTTGATCGAACAAATGCTTGGGCCGTGATACAAGCATATGACTACTGGCAGGATCAACCAGGTAGCATTCCTTCACGACGTCCGCCAAGCATGACCCGCCGTGAAGCCCGGAGAGCTCCACGCGGCCAAAGACAAGGCGAGAGCGTCATTCCGGTAAAGCGATAAACACTTGATATTGGGAGCAAGGGCCGATGACCACTACACCCATGAACAAGGTTCCGCATCCGAGAGGACAAGCAAGCACTCGTGATCCATCCGAACAAAATCAAATGAGATGTTCGACGAACACGAGACCCACTATCTAGTCCAACCGAGCACCCAAGCAGGATGTCGCGTTGAAAGGGACAACGATAGGCACAAAATTCCGTCGCGGTATGCAGCACAAGAACCCGCTCTTTGCATCCACATTAGCTCATGGAGCAAAAATCTGATCGAAAGTGAGGGAAGCAGTTCGATGCACCAGCACGGAGCCTGCCAACACACACATTCCTATCATCTCTCACACGCCGTCGCGTACACTGGAAGTGAACCAAGCCCACCAATCCCGGCTCTTTAAGCATGAAAACTCAAACAGCACACGGACTGATCAAACAAGGCCACATCCGCACCGCTAGACGCGAAACACCGAGAACTTGTGCCGATCATGGCTTAGTCATCACTTCGATCTTCGACCATATCTCACCTCAATCGCCCCTCCCCTCGGCCGATTAAGGCCTCGGTCATGGTTTGATGTCGGCTCGACCTGGACTCAATCGTTGCTCAACCATTGCCTAATCGGGACATGAGTTCAAAGGGACGTTCACCGATTCCCAAAATCGTGGCTCATCCGCAACGCTACACGCGAGAGCTAGATCATGTGCCGATCATTGCTTGGTCATCGCTTTGATCTCGACCCTATCTCGCCTCAATCTCACCTCCCCTCGACCCGTTAAGGCCTCGGTCATGGCTTGATCTTTGGCTCGACCGGGACTCAATCGCCACTCGATCATGGCTCAGTCATCGCTTTGATCTCGACCCTATCTCGCCTCAATCTCACCTCCCCTCGACCCGTTAAGGCCTCGGTCATGGCTTGATCTTTGGCTCGACCGGGACTCAATCGCCACTCGATCATCGCCTAAT
>JAILYB010000348.1:0-12500 GCA_021437785.1 Rhodomyrtus psidioides
GCTACAGCGCCTGGTGTAGTAAGGAAAATCATACGAAAAGAAAAAGGGGGATACGAAATAACCATATCGGATGAGTCATATGAACGTCAAGTGGTTGATATTATTCCCCCAGGGCCAGAACTTCTTGTTTCCGAAGGCGAATCTATCAAACTTGATCAGCCATTAACGAGTAATCCTAATGTGGGTGGATTTGGTCAAGGGGATGCAGAAATAGTACTTCAAGATCCATTACGTGTCCAAGGCCTTTTGTTCTTCTTGGCATCTGTTATTTTGGCACAAATATTTTTGGTTCTTAAGAAGAAACAGTTTGAGAAGGTTCAATTGTCCGAAATGAATTTCTAGATTCGCGAATTTCCAATATCAAGTTCGTAAAAAGAATCAAATTCTTGTTTTGGCAATTCAATTATGTTATGTATGATCCAAAATTATAAAAAGCTTTTTGCTTGTTTCTATTCCCGATGTCGATATCGGGAATTATTTGTACCGCATTCCTAGTCATAGTATGTATATTGTAAAGAAGATTATTTTACTTTATCTCTTCTTTTTTGTTCAAGCCAAATTCGAGCGGTGTCACTAGGTCACTTTTGTGAGATTGAAATGTCATAGAATGGATCAATCGTTTTCTATTCTAATAGAATAAAATTCGAATAAAATTAAAATCGAAAATTTTACTGGATACTAAACATAAGATAAGTAAGTGGAGAATAGAAAACAAAGGATTATTCGCTTTCTTCTTAGTCTTTTCTTTGACACAAGAAAGGAATTTTCTGCATTTCTTTCTTGTGTCTACATAAGGTTTTTGATCCGTTCGTAAAAGATTACTATCCTTAGTTTATATTTTTTTCCAGGTTTATTAGAACCTTTTTTTTATATTTATTACATATATAAAGTAGTGAACAAACAAAAAAGAAAGGTCAATTTTTTGATAAAATATAACTTAGAAAAAAAATTCAACTTTGATGAGATACTAAATAGAGTAGAGTAAGGATCTATTCGAAAACGATTTGCTTTGCAAAATATCTGATCGCCAGAAATATATATTGTAATTGTGTCATTCAGGAAAATGAAATCGAGCGATTCTTTCTTCTAACTTTGAAAGATGGATAAGATACTATCAGCGAATAAGAGATGTTCTAAATCAATTAATGAAGTTTTCAAAAACATTATCAGAAAAAATGAAGTTTTTTTTTCAAAATCGGGAAAGGTTATTTCTTTTTTATTTCGACTAATAAAAAATTATGAAAGCTTAAGAAGGGGATTCTTGCCTTCTTAAGCTTTCATATCTCCGAGTTCATCTTATTATTAGATTATTACAGAGATGAACCTAACCCGGAGTATGAACCATAAAAGAAAATACCTATTAAACCGATCACAAGAATACCAGTTACAGTACCTATTATCCAAAGAGGAATCCTTCCAGTAGTATCGGCCATTTATCCCGCTTCCCTCCACCATTTCTTTCATCAAGTTGTCATGCTAAAGACATAAACAGCCATAGATAATTATGAGATGTGATCCTTCCGAATGGGTTAAGATAATTCTTATTATTATTTAATATTCTACTATTCTTTTTTCTTCTCTTAATTGAAGAAATAATTGGAAAATAAAACAGCAAGTACAAAAATGAGTAATAACCCCCAGTAGAGACTGGTACGATTCAATTCAACATTTTGTTCGTTCGGGTTTGATTGTGTCGTAGCTCTATAATTTGTATTAGGTTTATCGTTGGATGAACTGCATTGCTGATATTGACCCTAAAAAAGAAACGGTAGGTACAGCTAGTCCATGAACAGCTAACCATCGCACTGTAAAAATTGGATAGGTTCGATCTATGGTCATTGGGTCCTCCTAAAAAGATCTACTAAATTCATCGAGTTGTTCCAAAGGGTCAAAACGGCCAGTTATTAATGGAATTCCTTGTCGGCTCTCTGTAAAATATTCGTTTGGACGAGGGCTTCCAAACACATCATAGGCTAAACCCGTGCTGACGAATAACCAACCCGCAATGAATAGGGAAGGTATAGTAATACTATGAATAACCCAGTATCGAATACTGGTAATAATATCAGCAAAAGAACGTTCTCCTGTGCTTCCAGACATGCTGAGCTCCACATATTCTTGTACAGTTAAAGGGGGGATCGATTCTATAAAAGATGATATCAGTAAATGACAATTCACTGAATTTCCATACTTGTTAGATCGTCAATATTGTACCCAGGGTGTTTTTCGAGTATACCGAATCAGTATAGCTATCCTTATTCTGACACAGCAACGCAATCTTAATCAGTATGGAAATGAAGTACTAGATAATTTTTTTTATTATTTTCTTGTTGCTTGTCGATATAGAATCATGCATGTACTATTCAATATCCAATTTCTATAAGGTTTCTTTCTCTCCATTTTTTCCACAATTGAATTCGATGCGAAATTTAAAAATCTCCTTTTCAGAACTATAAGCTTAAACTGTAGAAGAGTTTTTTGTTGGAATCTTTTTTTTTTTTCATTTTTATTTTATATTTTAAGAGGAATTGTTTATTCGTAGAGTAACAAGTAAAAGGGGTAGATAGTATTGAAAAAAAAAAGATTCCAACAAAAAAAAATAGAATTGGAATAATCAATATTCGTGATGGACACATTGTTTTCTTGTATTAGATCGAAAGGTTCTTTCTGGAACTAGCTGCGAGGGTGGGAATTTATGATATGAAAAGACAATTTCTATTTCTAATAAATATGGAAAAAATGTAGAACTTAGCAAAGAAACGAAAATTATAGGAATTACTAGTCTTAGAATCTAGTTGGACGAAAATAAAGATTTGATTTTCGTGAGTGATCTGATCAGTTGTGCGATACCTTTTTTATTTTTACTTTATTTATTTTCATTTTTACTCATTCAATTCAGTAGTAGGTTCATTCACATAATATCTCAAATGACAAGAAAAAAGGTGTTATAAGGTCACTCTTTATTCTAAAATCGAAAAATCGATTCCATACGATTAAAAAAAAAAGATCAAAAGAAAAGAGAAATGATTTTCGAATTCTGTTCTATATGGATTCAAATTTCTTATTATTTATTATTTTAATAATTCAAATTTCTTGTTATTTGATTATTTTAATATTAGTCTACTCAAGAATTGTCTAATAAATCCCTTGATTCGAAATTAAGGGATAGGTAGATATTACAAATTATTAATTGATCTCTTTTTCTACCTCCCTTACTCTATGTTTTTGTTAATCCCGTCTATAATGATTGACGAATTAACAACTGTCAATTGAACTTATTCTTTCATTTGAATTGGTATTTTTGCTTATCTTCGTATCTTGAAACTTAGGGAAGTACTTTATAAACATATGTATAAAAGAACACATTTCATTTAGCTCCCTCATCTTCATGCTTACTATAACTAGTTATTTTGGTTTTCTACTAGCAGCTTTAACTATAACCTCAGCTCTCTTTATTGGTCTGACCAAGATACGACTTATTTGAAATTAATTGAATGAACACAACGCCGAAAAAGAAATCTTTCTGTGTTATTCATAGACTCTATAGTTCCTTACCGGGTCAATTTCCAATTAGCGGTCATTGAGATTCATGGGCAATGCAGATTAATATGTAGGGATAGATATTACCTCTCCTTTTTCCCTTTCAAAAAAATTGAAATGATTGAAGTTTTTCTATTTGGAATTGTCTTAGGTCTAATTCCTATTACTTTAGCTGGATTATTTGTAACTGCATATTTACAATACAGACGTGGTGATCAGTTGGATCTTTGATTAAATTAATTAACATCTTTTTTTTTTTAATTGACCTCCTCTTTTCTTTAATCCAAAGGAGGTCAAATTAAGATTACTGTTCAATTAGTTAAGTGTCATTTTCGGACTAACCTAACCAAGACTGGAATCACGCTCTGTAGGATTTGAACCTACGACATCGGGTTTTGGAGACCCACGTTCTACCGAACTGAACTAAGAGCGCTTTCTTATCTTCTTAAAAAAGGATTTTTTTGCTAACCCGAATACATCTTGTATGCATAAGACTATCATATAGAATATGATATAATAAAAAAAGATTATGTATGCCCGATTTTAATCAATTTCAAAGAATCCCTCGTTACTGCTCAGACGAGAAGTAATAGGTAGGGATGACAGGATTTGAACCTGTGACATTTTGTACCCAAAACAAACGCGCTACCAAGCTGCGCTACATCCCTTTCAATTGGTCTACAGTGTCATTTTATAGAATCCCTGTCTTATTTCAAAATCCTTATTTTATCCATTTCTATATCCAAGTTATCTTGCCTTTTCTTTTTTTATTCTCATGTAACATATAATAATAGAAGGCTTATATACACATGAATAGGAAACCCATCGCAAAAAAATAACTAAAAAAAGGAATATCTTTTGGGAATGCTCAGTCGAAAGGGGCGTCTTTTTCGGTTTTAAGAAAAGGAAAATCTTATCTATCGAATCATTATACATTTCAATTGGAATTAGGAATTTCGTGTACAAATACAAGCGGTCCTTAACTACTTACATATATATTATATCGAATCATATATGTATTACCATTAGGCATTACAATAAATAAAAAAAGTAAGGAGGATTTAAAATAAAATGCGAGATCTAAAAACATATCTTTCCGTGGCACCGGTACTAAGTACTCTATGGTTTGGGGCTTTAGCAGGTCTTTTGATAGAGATCAATCGTTTATTTCCGGATGCGTTGACATTCCCTTTTTTTTCATTCTAGTTATTGACATGTGAAGGGGTGAAGAAGATTAGAGATAGAATCAAAAGATTTCTGACTAATCCCTCCCCCTCTTTCCTTTTTTTTTTTTAGATAAAATAGAATTCGATACAATATAATAAGTAGAAGTATAATAAAGAAAGGAGGAAAGAGAAATAAAAAAGTAGATTCAACCTCGGCGAAATTCCGGTTTAGTCTCCAATTCCATTTAGAAATAATATTGTGAGAACAGAAATGTGTCTGGGGCAAGAAGATCATACAAGATCTTTTAATGAAATACTGTACATTGAATCGAATTCGATTCAAAATATACCTAACAAAATATACCTAAATATTACTTTGTTGTTTTACTTCTTATTTTTTTATTTCTTTTTTCGCGGAAAGTAGAAGAGTTGGTTGAATCAAAAACGCAAAGGAGGTTCATGGCCAAGGGTAAAGATGTCCGAGTAACGGTTATTTTAGAATGTACCAACTGTGTTCGAAATGGTCTTAATAAGGAATCAAGGGGTCTTTCCAGATATATTACTCAAAAGAATCGACACAATACACCTAGTCGATTGGAATTGAGAAAATTCTGTCGCTATTGTTACAAACATACGATTCACGGGGAGATAAAGAAATAACTCGAATCAAGTGCCTGTGTGTCACTCTTACAAGGAACACGAAAAGGACATATTCTATATACCATATTATTCTATATATTCTAGTTAACATAATTTAACTAACTAAAAAAAAAAAGCCAAATCCTATATTTTGAATTCGAAATCTTTTTGGATCAGATTGAAATAGGATTTTGGGGATAAGGAATAAACAAACCATGGAAAAATCCAAGCGACTCTTTCTTAAATCCAAGCGATCTTTTCGTAGGCGTTTGCCCCCGATCCAATCGGGGGATCGAATTGATTATAGAAACATGAGTTTAATTAGTCGATTTATTAGTGAACAAGGAAAAATATTATCTAGACGGGTAAATAGATTAACCTTAAAACAACAACGATTAATTACTATTGCTATAAAACAAGCTCGTATTTTATCTTTGTTACCTTTTCTTAATAATGAGAAACAATTTGAAAGAAGCGAGTCGACCGCCGGAGCTACTGGTCTTAGAACCATAAATAAATAAAGAAAAAGTAGACTTACTTTACTCTTCAATTGAACCCAAATTCCAATTCAAATCCGAACTCAAACACAGATTGATATTTTGTTCGAAAAATCGCAAGAAAAAAAAATTGGGGAATAAGAAGAAATCTTTTTTTATTGGATATTGAACATATTCGATCATTTAATTTTGAGCGACTTTTTCATACTCTTTATCATACTAATTTCTACTCTACCTTCCCGGAGTTCATTCTCCAGCGAACTCCATTTAAAATAAATGACGAATTCCTTACAATTTCCTTTTTTTATTTTATGATCTCATTAGAAATCATATAAAGACAATTCCTATTTAATATAGCTATTTGTGCAAGTATTTTACGATTAAGAAGCAACTGTCTCTTGTACAGATTGTGTATTAATATACTATAACTATAGGATACTCTTTTCTCTCGAATTACTGCATTTATCCGAGTGATCCACAAACGACGAAAATCTCTCTTTTTCCTATCTCTATCTCGATGAGACGAAACCAAAGATCTTATTTTCTGTTGAATAATTGTTCGAGTAAGTCTTGAACGAGCCCCCCGAAAGCTTGATGCAAATAAACGAATTTTTGTTCTACGTCTCCGAGCTATATATCCTCGTCTAATTCTAGTCATTGAATAAATGAAACTTTCATGAATAACTAATTGATTTCCTTTCTTTCAGTTATTCTTTTCCCTTTTCCTAGTTTCTTAATAACAAAACGGATTCTTCCAATGTATAAAATACAAATTCCAATGGCTTTTGCTACTATAACCTTCCCGACCACGATTTGTCTTTTTTTATAGGCATTTCACCTCGAAACGAGTATTGATACTAGGTATAAAAAAACAGAAAAAAGTAATAAATAGAAATGAATAACAAAATAGTGGATTCCATCGTTTCTATGGTTATGTCTTAAACAGTGAGGTCCTCTCTATACACCGGAGTCCCTTAATTCATTTTATGAACCCTATTAGCAACTTGTACAGTTCACATTCTTTGGCTCTACCCATGAATTATCTAGTAATAGGTCTTTCACAACGAGATCTACCTATACAGTAACGGTATTTAATTATGAAGATTGGCTGGGTAGCTGACCCTCTTAGTCCGTTTTTGCAAAAGTATAGACATAAGATTTCGGCTTTGAAAATAGGATTTCCCCGCTTAATGGGATAACCATTTGTTACCAATGAGGAATTTTTTCTCATTGGAAACCATAAATTTCATATACAATAGAAGAATTGAATAGATCTTTTTTTTTTTAGTTTTCGATAGATAGATAAGATAGTGAACGGCCTTCTTCCTTCCATTTTATACTATTCACTAGTACTGATCATTGATACTGGAAAATTTCTTTCCCTTTTTTCTACCAATGGTGATCTGAACGAGTCGCACATACACCCTAGTACATGTTCCTCGACGCTGAGGACATCCCCCAAGAGCGGGGGATTTCGTGACATTTCTGATTGGCTGTCTTGTGTTTCTAATAAGTTGTTTAATAGTTGGCATGTTGAATCGTATACATAATAAGTGGGCTGGTTTAGATCGATCCTAACCGGATGATTATGAATTACTTCTAATAAGTAAGAAGAGAAAATCGCAAATCGGCGATTTGCGTAAACTTACTGCTATTTTTTTTATTCAATCGCTACAAGATCAACAATTCCATGAGCTTGGGCTTCTGTTGCTGACATAAAAACATCTCTTTCCATATCTTCGGATACAACCCATAAGGGTTTGCCCGTTCTTTGTACATAAACTCTTGTGATGGTTTCGCGCAGTTTCAGTAGTTCTTCTGCTTCCAGGATAAATTCTCCCGTTTGTGCCTCATAAAAAGAACTCGCAGGTTGATGTATCATTACCCTGATAATATAACAAATGGTTCCTCTATCTCGCATGATGAGGTGAGGAGAAGAGATAAAGAATAATAAAAAAAGAAAGATAGAATTGAGCAACCGTACAGGCATCCTTTGTGCATTGCATACGGCTATACAATGGAATTCACTTTACCTTCCATTTCGATCGAAGAAAGAGAAAAATATATAGATTAGATATAGGGTTTATCCGATTCAATCGGCAAATGATCCAATTACCATCCTTCCTTTCGGAGCAGTTAAAAAATACTATGATGGCTCCGTTGCTTTTTATATATTTATCTCGTCTGTGATTCAGCAATCCCAAAGTTTCTTTTTTTTTTTTTTGTACTCTTTCATAACAAAAACATAAATATTGTTAAAAGTTTTCTGTTGTGAAAACAAAAAAGTTTGTGACGCTGAAATGGTAATGGTCACCGATAAATAAGATAAAATCGAGAATACCCTTTATTTTATACTAATTTCATACTACTCTTTCGAAATATAATCTAATGTTTTGAAAAAAAAAATTCTCATATCGAATTCGAAGTGCCATGCTATTATTACTTAATATTCCTATTTCATATGGCGAAGGCATAGTCTTTTTTTTTTTTGTTCTTAAAAAACTCATTGGCGCCAAGCGTGAGGGAATGCTAAACGTTTGGTAATCTCTCCGCCGACCAGGATAAAAGATCCCATTGAAGCGGCTAATCCCATGCATATTGTATGCACATCGGGTTGCACAAATTGCATAGTATCATAAATAGCTACTCCGGGGATTACCCATCCGCCAGGAGAGTTTATAAACAAATACAGATCCTTGTTATCATTCTCTATACTGAGATATACCATAAGACCAATAAGTTGATTCGAAATCTCGCTATCAACCTCTTGGCCTAAAAAAAGTAATCTTTCTCGATAAAGTCGGTTGATTAGGATCAAATTTGTATCCCTTAAGAGCCGTACATGCACCTTTTGATGCATACGGTTCAACAAAAATTGCGAAAAAGAATCAATGTGTAGATTCCAGCCCTCTTTCTTTTTTTTTTCATAGCAGGGCCCTTTTCTAATCTAATTTTTGAATTTCTTAATGAAGCGGCTTTTTTCTTCCACTTTTCAAGAAAGATGAGTTTTGGTTTTGTCCTCTTTCCCTCCACAAAAAATCCATTAAACTTATCAAATAAACTTCTCATTGATGTATTGTTTCATCGGGATCTAATCCAAATCACGATGTCATTTTCTTGTTCCTGAATGGGCCTTTTTTCAATTCTTTTAGGTTTATGCTCTACTCCGAGTAAAAAAGTCTGCCCGATTTTTATTTGCACATATAGGACAAATGACACTAATACTACGTCTTTTTCCTACGACTTACTTCTTTTTCAATTCATGTCTTCTGCCAATGCCAAATATTCGACGTATTTATCATATTACTCGCTTGATTAAAAGTTTAAGATTACTCTCTTATTATATAAAAAAAAAAAAAGATTTTCTAATCTATAATATGATTAGTAGTAATCATAAATATATTACCAATTGGGTTTTTTCTAAACGGAGTCTGAATACTTCATTTTATTGGTCCAACCATAAATTATTCTATAGACTTTTCTAATTGATAATAGAAATTTGAATACCCTCCAAAACAAAAAAGGATGTAATTTCACTTCACGCTCCAATTTTTGGATAATTCAAAATCTTTTTTGGGCGAAACAGAGGATATCTCGATCGGGGGAGAGAACGGGGAAATCCCATATGACCCAATATATCTGACAAGTCGCACTATACGTCAACCCAAGAGGCATCTTCCTCTCCAGGACTTCGAAAGGGTACTTTTGGAACACCAATAGGCATAAAATGAAAGAAAAAAGAATTAAGTACTATATTTCACTTTGATGTGGAAGCGTAACAATGCGTTTATTTTCTTAATAATATTGTCTTTTATCCTATTTTATCCATAGATTGGGAAAAAAATTCTTACGAATAGGTCTTTTGAATGATTAACAAATATGGATGCATTCGTTCATAGAAAATGGTATCAACCCCATTGCGTATTGGTACTTATCGGATATAGAATAAATCTGCTTCTCTTTGTTCCTACGAACCGAATTGTTCCATTTTTATTAAAAAAAATAATAGAACAAATATTCATCTTTTCTCCGAGATAATCTCCTGAAAAGGGGAGGTCCTTAGAATATTTTTTCCAATGCAATAAAGTTACATAGTGTCTATTTTTCGTTGATAAAGGGGTATTTACATGGGTTTGCCTTGGTATCGTGTTCATACCGTCGTATTAAATGATCCCGGCCGTTTGCTTTCTGTCCATATAATGCATACAGCTTTGGTTGCTGGTTGGGCCGGTTCGATGGCTTTATATGAATTAGCAGTTTTTGATCCCTCTGATCCCGTTCTTGATCCAATGTGGAGACAAGGTATGTTCGTTATACCCTTCATGACTCGTTTAGGAATAACCAATTCATGGGGCGGCTGGAGTATTACAGGAGGGACTATAACGAATCCGGGTATTTGGAGTTACGAAGGCGTGGCCGGCGCACATATTGTGTTTTCTGGCTTGTGCTTCTTGGCAGCTATCTGGCATTGGGTGTATTGGGATTTAGAAATATTTTGTGATGAGCGTACAGGAAAACCTTCTTTGGATTTGCCAAAAATTTTTGGAATTCATTTATTTCTTTCAGGGGTGGCTTGCTTTGGGTTTGGCGCATTTCATGTAACAGGATTGTATGGTCCTGGAATATGGGTGTCCGATCCTTATGGACTAACTGGAAAAGTACAACCTGTAAATCCAGCGTGGGGTGTAGAAGGTTTTGATCCTTTTGTCCCGGGAGGAATAGCCTCTCATCATATCGCAGCAGGCACTTTAGGCATATTAGCGGGACTCTTTCATCTTAGTGTCCGTCCGCCCCAACGTCTATATAAAGGATTACGCATGGGCAATATTGAAACCGTCCTTTCCAGTAGTATCGCTGCTGTTTTTTTTGCAGCTTTTGTTGTTGCTGGAACTATGTGGTATGGTTCAGCAACTACCCCTATCGAATTATTTGGTCCTACCCGTTATCAATGGGATCAGGGATACTTCCAGCAAGAAATATATCGAAGAGTTGGTGCTGGGCTAGCCAAAAATCAAAGTTTATCCGAAGCTTGGTCTAAAATTCCTGAAAAATTAGCCTTTTATGATTATATCGGTAATAATCCGGCAAAGGGGGGATTATTCAGAGCGGGCTCAATGGACAACGGGGATGGAATAGCTGTTGGGTGGTTAGGACATCCTATCTTTCGAGATAAAGAAGGGCGTGAACTTTTTGTACGTCGTATGCCTACTTTTTTTGAAACATTTCCGGTTGTTTTGGTAGACGGAGACGGAATTGTTCGAGCCGACGTTCCTTTTCGAAGGGCGGAATCAAAGTATAGTGTTGAACAAGTAGGTGTAACTGTTGAGTTCTATGGTGGGGAGCTCAATGGAGTCAGTTATAGTGATCCTGCTACTGTGAAAAAATATGCTAGACGTGCCCAATTAGGTGAAATTTTTGAATTAGATCGTGCTACTTTGAAATCGGATGGTGTTTTTCGTAGCAGTCCAAGGGGTTGGTTTACTTTTGGACATGCTTCATTTGCCCTGCTCTTCTTCTTCGGACACATTTGGCATGGTGCTCGAACCTTGTTCAGAGATGTTTTTGCTGGTATTGACCCGGATTTGGATGCTCAAGTGGAATTTGGAGCGTTCCAAAAACTTGGAGATCCAACTACAAGAAGACAAGTAGTCTGATACTTGATTTTTCTCTTATCTTTTTTCTTTATTTTTTTGTCTGGGAGATAATCCCAAATAAACAGAACAGGTATGGAAGCTATAATTGTAAAGCACGGTCGAATTTATGGAAGCATTGGTTTATACATTCCTCTTAGTCTCGACTCTAGGGATAATTTTTTTCGCTATCTTTTTTCGAGAACCACCTAAAGTTCCAACTAAAAAGGGGAAATGATTTTTCATTATATCATATCAATTGAATTGAAGTAATGAGCCTCCCAATGTTGGGAGGCTCATTACTTCAACTAGTCCCCGTGTTCTTCGAATGGATCTCTTAATTGTTGAGAGGGTTGCCCAAAAGCAGTATATAAGGCGTACCCAGTAAAACTTACAAGTAAACCAGATATAGAGATGGCGACTAGGGTTGCTGTTTCCATTATTATATAATTTTAAGACCAAAATAGATCTATGATAAGATCGTTTATTTACAACGGAATGGTATACAAAGTCAACAGATCTCAATGAATACAAAATAGGATTTATGGCTACGCAAACCGTTGAGGGTAGTTCTAGATCTGGACCAAGAAGAACTATTGTAGGGGATTTATTGAAACCATTGAATTCAGAATATGGTAAAGTAGCTCCTGGGTGGGGAACTACTCCATTGATGGGTGTCGCAATGGCTCTATTTGCAGTATTCCTATCTATTATTTTAGAAATTTATAATTCTTCCGTTTTACTGGACGGAATTTCAATGAATTAGATTCACAAGATACGTGAATTCTTATCTTTTCAATACAAAGTAAAGCATTTAGGTTTCGGATTTTTATCTCATTATATTATTTTTTTTTATTGGTAGTTCGATCGTGGAATTTCTTTCTTTCTGTATTTCCGGAATATGAGTGTGTGACTTGTTATAATTGATCCTATTGATAGTACAGAAAATGGGTCTGTCATCTTGATATAGATGTTTTACCTCGTCGGATATTCATTCGAGTATCTGGAGCACGAAATAGATCACAAAA
>JAILYB010000348.1:17500-20000 GCA_021437785.1 Rhodomyrtus psidioides
ATCCATTTTTTTGTTCTTTCATTCTAGGGAAAAGCCCTAGAAGTATCACCTAATGTAGCAGGAATGATATCAACCAACCCACCCTTTTTTCTTTTGACAAATAGGAAATTCTGGATCGAATTCGGATATCAGAAAGATTACCATATATAACATAAAATTTCTCCGCCGATTCCTTCTAGTCGAGCCTCTCGGTCTGTCATTATACCTCGAGAAGTAGAAAGAATTACAATCCCCATCCCGCCTAAAATTCTAGGAATTCGTTGATAGTTCGAATAGATTCGTAGGCCGGGCCTACTGATACGTTTTAAGTTTAAAATAGTTCGATAGGGTACTTTCCTATTCCTTCTATGTCGTAGGGTTAAAACCAAAAAAGATTTGTTGTTTTCCTGATGCTTCCTCACGTTTTTGATAAAACCCTCTCTTAAAAGTATTTTAACAATGTTTTCCGTGATGTTAGTGGATGCTATTTGAATCGTCCCTTTTCGATTCATGTCAGCATTTCGTATAGAGGTTATTATGTCAGCAATAGTGTCCCTACCCATGATAAACTAAAATTTGGGTTGCCTCCCATTTTTGATATAATCAACATGCTATTTTTTATTTATTTTTTTTTATTTATTAAATAAAGGGATATGCGTCAGATACAACCTAATCCACTAATTAATCTATTTCATCCAAATACTATGTATAATATAACTATATTACGTATGATCTCATCTTATAATACTTCAGGTGCTAATGAAACTATTTTAGTGAAATTTAGCTGTCTCAATTCCCGGGCAATCGCACCAAAAACTCGAGTTCCTTTTGGATTTCCTTCTTGATCAATCACAACAGCAGCATTATCATCATATCGTATTATCATACCGTTGTCACGTTTAAGTTCTTTACAAGTACGTACAATTACAGCTCTGATCACTTCTGATCTTTCTAGAGGTGTGTTTGGTAATGCTTCCTTGATCACAGCAACAATAATGTCACCGATATGAGCATATCGGCGATTACTAGCTCCTATGATTCTAATACACATTAATTCTCGGGCCCCGCTGTTATCCGCTACGTTCAAATGGCTTTGAGGTTGAATCATATCATTTTTTAATCTGTTCTTTCACAAAGGGCGAAGTAAAAAAAAAAAAAAGAAATATTGTTTGTCAAAAAGAAACCTGCAATTGTTTTTTATCTGCAAGACTTCTTTTCTTTGGTTCTACGTTCCTATTCCGAAATAATAAATTGAGTTCGTATAGGCATTTTGGACGCCGCTATTGAAATAGCCTTTCTGGCTATATTTTCTGCTACTCCGCCCATTTCATAAAGTATTCTACCTGGTTTAACGACAGCTACCCAATATTCGGGAGATCCTTTACCCGAACCCATACGTGTTTCCGTAGGTCTTACCGTAACTGGTTTGTCTGGAAATATACGTACCCATAGTTTTCCACCACGGCGCACATTTCTTGTCATTGCTCGTCGCCCTGCTTCTATTTGTCTAGATGTGATCCAAGCGGGTTCAAGTGCCTGAAGAGCATATTTACCGAAACAAATATGATTACCTCGATAAGATATTCCTTTCATTCTTCCTCTGTGTTGTTTACGAAATTTGGTTCTTTTGGGGTTATAGTTGATGGTTCTTTCTTAATTCCATCTCTACTACAGAACCGGACATGAGAGTTTCTTCTCATCCGGCTCCTCACGAATGAAACGATTCGAATTTTATAATTATATTCATATAATTATATGAAAATATACTGAATCATGGATTCTTTGAGATTTCATCTAATCTATTAGAAATTTCTATATCTTGTTTGGATATATACTTAAAACATGTATTTTTTCTAGATAATTATTTCTATTTCTAGATAATGTCGTTTTTTTATAACGAATCTTTATTTTGTTTTGCCTTTGATCATATTGGATCGAACAAGATTGCGTAATGTAAAAGAAGATTGAGTAATCTAATAAAAACTTTCGCGGGCGAATATTTACTCTTTCAATATCGATTTTAGTTGTAGGGTTAGCTCATGAATTCTCGGAATAAATGAATTGGTCCCTGGTTCGTTCCGCCATCCCATCTAATGAATTATTAGGATTCATTTTTTCAATAGAATCTTACATATTCATAGGTTCCATCGTTCCCATCGCTTCGCAATTAATGGTTAGGTTTGAATTCTACAATGGAGCCCCCCTCATGAAATTTGTTCTTGAGTCAATTTTCTCAGTCTTTGTTGGCTCGAGGCTCTTGATTTTTTTATATGAATAGATTCATATAGTTATGGATGAATCAGTATTGATGCTTTATTCCACTGCCTTTTATGAGATGACTCATAAACCTTACATATATTGGAATCCTATATCATTGATATTCTTTTTCTTTCTTTCTCTCAACCTTCCCTTTATCTGCATACTTTTTTTATATAATAATCAGATTATTTTTTTTTATGCAAGAAAGATTTCAGTTGCTACAACGATATGACCAATATATCATATCTTGACTGCTTTTTTG
>JAILYB010000348.1:47500-66070 GCA_021437785.1 Rhodomyrtus psidioides
CTTATATGGATAGGAATAAAAATAAAGAGAATTCGAAGTTAGAAATATTTAAAGAAGAACCATTTTTATTATGGTTTGAAAAACCTCTTGTGACTCTTCTTTTCGACTATAAACGATGGAATCGTCCATTCCGATATATAAAAAACAATCAATTTGAAAATGCCATAAGAAATGAAATGTCACAATATTTTTTTTATACATGCCGAAACAATGGAAAAGAAAGAATATCTTTTACCTACCCCCCCAGTTTGTCAACTTTCTTGGAAATGATACAAAGAAAAATTTCTTTGCTGACAAGAGAAAAACTACCTTCTGATGAATTGTATGATCATTGGATTTATACGAATGAACAAAAAAAGAACAACTTGACCAAAGAATTTCGAAATCGAATGGAAACTCTAAATAAAGGACTCATTACTCTAGATGTACTCGAAAAAAGAACTAGATTGTATAATGATGAAAAAAAAGAATACTTGGCGAAAATATATGATCCTTTTTTGAATGGGCCCTGTCGTGGAAGGGTCAAATTTTTTTTTTCATCCCCAATCCTAAACCTAAATAAAATTCCCATAAAAAATTACATCGAGACAGGTTGGATAAATAAGATTCATGGTATGCTTTTTACTGCTGATCAAGAAAAATTGGAAGAACAAATAGATACATTTGATAGAAATTCATTATCAACAGAAAAAAAACTTTCTTTATTTTCATTTCCAGAAACCGAACAAAGAAGAATTCATTCAGAAGATCAAATAAAAATTTTCAAAATTTTCTTTAACGCAGTTAGAACTAAGACCAAAACTAAAAGAATTACAAAAAAATCGATTGGAATCAAAGAAATAAGTAAAAAAGTTCCTACATGGTCATACAAATTAATCAACGATTTGGAACAACAGGAGAGAGAAAACGAAGAAAACGTGGCAGAGGATCATCAGATTCGTTCCAGAAAAGCCAAACGTGTAGTGATTTTTACTGATAACCAGCAAAATACTGATGCTAATAGCAAAAATACTAATAATCCTGATCAAGCCGACGAAGTGGCTTTGATACGTTATTCACAACAATCGGATTTTCGTCGAGACATAATCAAAGGCTCTATGCGTGCTCAAAGACGTAAAACAGTTACTTGTGAATTGTTTCAAGCAAATGCGCACTCTCCTCTTTTTTCGGACAGAATAGACAAACCCCTTTTTTCTTTGGATATATTTGGGATGATAAAATTCATTTTGAAAAAATGGATGTATCAAAAAAGAACAGAATTAAGAATTTCGGATTCTACCGAGGAAAGGACAAAGGAAAGTGAGAAAAAAAAAGAGGAAGAAAAAAGAGAAGAATACAAAAGAGAAGAGAAAGAACGAATAGAAATAGCAGAAGCCTGGGATAGCATTTTATTTGCTCAAGTAATAAGAGGATCCCTATTAGTAACCCAATCTTTTCTTAGAAAATATATTCTATTACCTTCGTTGATAATAGCTAAAAATATAGCCCGTATCTTATTATTTCAATTTCCCGAGTGGTCCGAGGACTTAAAAGATTGGAATAGAGAAATGCATGTTAAATGCACCTATAATGGTGTTCAATTATCAGAAACCGAATTTCCAAAAAATTGGTTAACAGACGGTATTCAAATAAAGATCCTATTTCCTTTTTGCCTTAAACCTTGGCACAAATCTAAGGTGACACCCCCCCAGAAAGATCCGCTGAGAAATAAAGGACAAAAAAACGATTTTTGTTTTTTAACAGTTTGGGGAATGGAAACTGAACTTCCTTTTGGTTCTCCCATAAAACAACGTTCATTTTTTGAACCCATTTTTAAAGAACTCAGAAAAAAAATTATAAAATTGCAAAAGAATTCTTTTTTAGTTATACAGGTTTTAAAAGAAAAAATAAATTTTTTTTTAAACCTTTCAAAAGAAAGAAAAAAATGGGTCATGAAAAACATTCTATATTTAAAAGTAATAATAAAAGAACTTTCCAAAAGAAACCCAATTCAATTATTTGGATTAAGAGAAATATATAAATTGAGTGAAACTAAAAAAGAAAAAGATGGGATAATCAGTAATGGGATGATTAAAGATGGGATAATCAGTAATGGGATGATTAATGAATCGTCCATTCAAATTCGATTTATGGATTTGACAGATTATTCATTGACAGAAAAAAAAATGAAAGATCTGGCTGATAGAACCAGCACAATCAGGAATCAAATAGAAAAAATTACAAAAGAAAAGAAGAAAGGATTTTTAACTCCGGAAATAAATAGAAATATTAGTTCTAATAAAAGAAGTTACCCTACTAAACTATTAACATCAATAAAAAATATTTTGCATAAATTAAAAAGAAGAAATGTTCGATTAATCCGTCAATCATATTATTTTTTCAAATTTTTAATTGAAAAGATATACATAGATATACTTCTCTGTATCATTAATATTCCGAGGATCACTACACAACTTTTTTTTGATAATTCAAAAAAAATGATCGATAAATCTATTTACAATAATGAAAAAAATAAAGAAAATATTTTTAAAACAAATAAAAATACAATTCGTTTTATTTGGACTATAAAAAAATCAATTTCGGATATTAGTAATCAAAATTCAAAGATTTTCTTATCTTCCTTCTCACAAGCATATGTATTTTACCAATTATATCAAACGCAAATTCGTAACTTGTATAAGTTAAGATATATCCTTCAATATCACGGAACATCTCATTTTATTAAAAATGAAATAAAGGATTTTGTTGAAACACAAGGAATTTTTCATTCTGAATTAAAACATAAAAATATTTTGAATTCGGGAATGATTCAATGGAAAAACTGGTTAAGGGATCATTATCAATATGATTTATCTCCGATTAGATGGTATCGATTAGTACCACACAAATGGCGAAATCGATTTAATCAAACACGTATAGTGCAAAATAAAGATTTAACCAAAAGACATTCCGCTGAATTTGAATCAAATTCATTACCAAATTCAAAATATAACTTTCAAAAATACTATAGATATGACCTTTTCTCATATAAATCGATTAATTATGAAAATAAGAAGGATTTATATATTTATGTATCACCATTACGTTTAAATAATAAGCAAGAGATTTCTTATAATTCCGACAAGATATATAAAAAAGGTAAATTAGTTGATATGCTAGGAGGTATTAACTCTATTAATTTAGAAGATGATGATATTATGAATGTGGATAAATTTACATATAGAAAATATTTTGATTGGAGAATTTTCGATTTTTGTCTTAGAAATAAAGTCGATATTGAGTCCTGGATTGATATCGATCCCAATGGTAATAAAAATACTAAGAATGGGGTTAATAATTATCAAATAATTGATAAAATAATTAATAAAATGGATCAAAAAGGTCTTTTTTATCTTAAAATTTCCCAAAATGGAGGAATTAAGGCATCCAACAAAAAAAAAGACCTTTTTGATTGGATGGGAATGAATAAAGAAATACTAAGTCGTCCCATATCGAATCTGAAACTTTGGTTCTTTCCAGAATTTGTGCTGCTTTATAATACATATATTATGAAACCCTGGATCATACCAATCCAATTACTTCTTTTAAATTTTAATGAAAATGTTACTGAAAATAAAAACATCACTCGAAAGAACAAAAGGGATCTTTTTCGATTTTCGAATGAAAAAAAATCGATTGAATTAGAGAATAGAAATCAAGAAGAAAAAGAATCTGCAAGTCGAGATAATCTTGAATCAGATGCACAAAATCAAGCGAATCTTGGATCACTTCTCTCAAACCAAGAAAAAGATATTGAAGAAGATTATGCAAGTTCAGATATGAAAAAACGTAGAAAGAAAAAGCAATATAAGAGCAACACGGAAGCAGAGCTTGATTTTTTCCTAAAAAGGTATTTACGTTTTCAATTGAGATGGGATGATTCTTTAAATCAAAGAATGATCAATAATATCAAAGTATATTGTCTCCTACTTAGACTGATAAATCCAAGAGAAATTGCTATATCCTCTATTCAAAGGGGAGAAATGAGTTTAGATATTCTGATGATTCAAAAGGATTTAACTCTTATAGAATTAATGAAAAAGGGTATATTAATTATCGAACCAGTTCGTTTGTCTATCAAAAATGACGGACAATTTATTATATATCAAAGTCTAAATATTTCATTGGTTCATAAGAGTAAGCCCCAAATTAATCAAAGATACCGAAAAAAAAGCTATGTTGCTAAGATTAATTTGGATAAATCCATTGCAGAACATCAAAGAATGGCTGAAAATAGATACAAAAACCATTATGATTTGTTGTTTGTTCCCGAAAAATTTTTATCCACTAAAGGACGTAGAGAATTAAGAATTCTAATTTGTTTCAATTCGAGGAAGAGAAATGGTATTCATAAAAATCCAGTATTTTGCAACAACGTAAAAAACGGTGGTGAATTTTTGGATAAAAGCAAACATTTTGATAAAAAGAAACTAATTAAATTAAAGTTCTTTCTTTGTCCTAATTATCGATTAGAAGATTTATCTTGTATGAATCGATATTGGTTTGATACCAATAATGGGAGTCGCTTCACTATGATAAGGATACATATGTATCCACGATTGCAAATTTGTTAATTATGCGTTTTCATATATATTCTGTACCATATATGTATGGTATATGAAACAAAAACTTGCACCCATGTATTGTCTTCCCTTCCAGTCTGATACATGAATACTAATTCAATGCATGTATCAATATCCAATAGATCTATAAATGATTACCGGAATCTTCTTATTTTTTATTATTAGATTCGATCCAAAAATTTTTCTTTTTTTCTAAATGTAGAAACATATCATCCTTTCCTATACGAATAAAATTTAAAATTGGATTGATTAATTTTATTTGATAAAATTGGGAGTTAATAAAGAAATTAAGATTTTTGTGTATAACAAATTAAAATGACTAGCATTATTCTTACTGATCAGTAAAATCCATTAAAAAAAAAAGAGGATAGAAAATCCGTTTTATGGTAAAAAATTCATTCATTTCGGTTTTTTCACAAGAAGAAAACAGGGGGTCCGTTGAATTTCAAGTATTTCGTTTCACCAATAAGATACGAAGACTTACTTCCCATTTGGAATTGCACAGAAAAGATTATTTATCTCAGAGAGGTCTACGTAAAATCCTGGGAAAACGCCAACGACTGCTGTCTTATTTGTCAAAGAAAAATAGAATACGTTATAAAGAATTAATTAGTCGGCTGGATATTCGGGAATCAAAAACTCGTTAATTGAAAAAGGAATTTGAATTATTTGATTTTTTTTATTAGATCTTGAATTTTAATGAACTTATTTTCATTTTCAGCAATTCATGAAAGAATGAATCGAGGAATAACCTATGAATGTAACAACTACAAGAAAAGACCTCATGATAGTCAATATGGGACCTCACCACCCATCAATGCATGGTGTTCTTCGGCTCATCCTTACTCTAGATGGTGAAGATGTTATTGATTGTGAACCAATATTGGGTTATTTACACCGAGGAATGGAAAAAATTGCGGAAAATCGAACAGTTATACAATATCTACCTTACGTAACACGTTGGGATTATTTAGCTACTATGTTCACAGAAGCAATAACAGTAAATGGACCAGAACAGTTGGGAAATATTCAAGTACCTAAAAGAGCCAGTTATATCAGAGTAATTATGTTAGAGTTGAGTCGTATAGCTTCTCATCTGTTATGGCTTGGCCCCTTTATGGCAGATATTGGTGCACAGACCCCTTTTTTCTATATTTTCAGAGAAAGAGAATTAGTATATGATCTATTCGAAGCTGCCACCGGTATGAGAATGATGCATAATTATTTTCGTATCGGAGGAGTAGCGGCCGATCTACCTTATGGATGGATAGATAAATGTTTGGATTTCTGTGATTATTTTTTAACAGCGGTTTCTGAATATCAAAAACTTATTACGCGAAATCCTATTTTTTTAGAACGAGTTGAGGGGGTAGGCATTATTGGTCCAGAAGAAGCAATAAATTGGGGTTTATCGGGACCAATGCTACGAGCTTCCGGAATCCAATGGGATCTTCGTAAAGTTGATCATTATGAATGTTACGACGAATTGGATTGGGAAATCCATTGGCAAAAAGAAGGAGATTCATTAGCTCGCTATTTAGTCCGAATCGGTGAAATAACAGAATCTATAAAAATTATTCAACAGGCTCTGGAAGGAATTCCAGGGGGGCCCTATGAGAATTTAGAAACCCGGTGCTTTGCTAGAGAAAGGGATCCCGAATGGAATGATTTTGAATACCGATTCATTAGTAAAAAACCTTCTCCTACTTTTGAATTGCCGAAGCAAGAACTTTATGTAAGAGTTGAAGCCCCAAAGGGAGAATTGGGAATTTTTTTAATAGGAGATCAGAGTGGTTTTCCTTGGAGGTGGAAAATTCGTCCACCTGGTTTTATCAATTTGCAAATTATTCCTCAGTTAGTTAAAAGAATGAAATTGGCCGATATTATGACAATACTAGGTAGCATAGATATCATTATGGGAGAAGTTGACCGTTAAAATGATAATTGATACAACAGAAGTACAAGATATAAATTCTTTTTCTAGATTAGAATCTTTAAAAGAAGTCTATGGAATCATAGGGATGTTTTTACCTATTTTGACTCTTGTATTGGGAATCACAATAGGTGTACTCGTAATTGTGTGGTTAGAAAGAGAAATATCTGCAGGAATACAACAACGTATTGGTCCCGAATACGCCGGTCCTTTGGGAATTCTTCAAGCTTTAGCAGATGGGACAAAACTTATTTTCAAAGAGAATCTTTTTCCATCTAGAGGAGATACTCGTTTATTCAGTATAGGACCATCCATAGCAGTTATATCCATTTTACTAAGTTATTCAGTAATTCCTTTTAGTTATCACCTTGTTTTATCTGATCTCAATATCGGTGTTTTTTTATGGATTGCCATTTCCAGTATTGCTCCCATTGGACTTCTTATGTCAGGATATGGATCAAATAATAAATATTCTTTTTTAGGTGGTCTACGAGCCGCTGCTCAATCGATTAGTTATGAAATACCATTAACTCTTTGTGTATTATCAATATCTCTACGTGCGATTCGTTAAAACAGAAAATTCTCTATTTCTTTATTTTTCGAAAAGAAATTGAATAGATATCTCCTTTTTATTCATCATTCAGTTTGATGACCTAAATCAGATAGTTGTATGAGTGAAAGAAAACAGCTTAGAAATTAGCAGTAAAAAGATTGAGTCTCATTTCCTACGTACAAGAATTAAAAAAAAAAGTAAATAGAAGCAAGACTTTTACCCCAAGATTGGTTGATTAGTCATCCTGGCTTGAAGCGGGCTCAACCCAAAAGATCAACCGTATAGAGTTTTCACTATCGTTTCGATATATTACCATAACGGGTGATTGAGCAAAAATCAGTGGATGGTTAGGAACACCAAAATACATAAAGGATTCGTAATAGAGATTTGTTATGTAAATTATCCAAAAGGAATTGTTACATAACATAAAAAGAATAGTAATTGGGGCTTTAAGTTAGTAGAAATGATCAAGCAGTACTCCCACGATTCCGATTCAGAGTATGCTCCTATCCACAGATTCAAAAATGACTATCAGGAACGAAATAATCCTTTTTTTGAAACCCCCTTTTTCAGAAAGAAGAATAGGAACGAAAAAAAAAAAAAAGATCTTTTTCTTCTTTCCTATATTCATAGGGATAACGTGGCATTATTCAGGAACTAATGTATAATTTTTTTTTCGTAATCAAAAAGAATGGGTTGAAATATCTATTGATATTTTTACGAAGAGTATTTTATTGAAGGATAAGTTATTACTCAATAAAGAAAAATTTAAATTATTAAAGGATGAGATCAATTCAGAAGTGCTTTTTTAGTTATTATTATAGCAGACAGAATTTCATTGGTCTAATTCAGGACCTTCCGATCGGTTTTAACTCTATCTATATAGAATATATATTTAATTGAATATATTTAATTTCGAATCGATATATAGTATTATACTACAAAAAATAATATCAATTTGGTCCTTAGATTTATTGATGGCCCTCGAGGAGCCGTATGAGGTGAAAATCTCATGTACGGTTCTGGAATAGCGGTGGGAATAGTGATGTTATCATCGACTATGATTATCTAACAGTTCAAGTACAGTTGATATAGTTGAGGCCCAGTCCAAATATGGTTTTTGGGGATGGAATTTGTGGCGTCAACCTATAGGGTTTTTCGTTTTTCTAATTTCTTCCCTAGCAGAATGCGAGAGATTACCTTTTGATTTACCAGAAGCAGAAGAAGAATTAGTAGCAGGTTATCAAACCGAATATTCGGGTATCAAATTTGGGTTATTTTACGTTGCTTCCTATCTAAATCTATTAGTTTCTTCGTTATTTGTAACAGTTCTTTACTTAGGGGGTTGGAATATCTCTATTCCTTATATATTCGTTCCTGAGCTATTTGAAATAAATAAAGTAGGTAGAGTGTTTGGAACGACAATTGGTATTTTTATTACATTAGCTAAAACTTATTTGTTCTTGTTTATTTCTATCACAACAAGATGGACTTTACCTAGACTAAGAATAGACCAATTATTAAATCTTGGATGGAAATTTCTTTTACCCATTTCTCTCGGTAATCTATTATTAACAACTTCTTTCCAACTCCTTTCATTGTAAAGGAAAAAAAAAGAATAGGATATTCTAGATTTACGACTTCTCTCAAATATCAAACAAGAGAAAGAAACAAACATAAAATTATTCATAGATCTTTACGATATGTTCCCTATGGTAACTGGGTTCATGAATTACGGTCAACAAACAGTACGAGCCGTAAGGTACATTGGTCAAGGGTTCATGATTACCTTATCCCACGCAAATCGTTTACCTGTAACTATTCAATATCCTTATGAAAAATTAATTACATCTGAGCGTTTTCGCGGCCGAATCCATTTTGAATTTGATAAATGCATTGCTTGTGAAGTATGTGTTCGTGTATGTCCTATAGATCTACCTGTTGTTGATTGGAAATTGGAAACTGGTATACGAAAGAAACGCTTGCTTAATTACAGTATTGATTTCGGAATTTGTATTTTTTGTGGTAACTGTGTTGAATATTGTCCAACAAATTGTTTATCAATGACTGAAGAATATGAACTTTCTACTTATGATCGTCACGAATTGAATTATAATCAAATCGCTTTGGGTCGTTTACCAATGTCAGTAATTAACGATTATACAATTCGAACAATTTCAAATTCGTAATAAGAAAATAAAAAAAAATGTTAAATCCCTTTGATTAAAGAGGAATCTCCACCAATTAGTAAGGTTCAATTTGATCTAATCTACAGGAATAAGTTTTTTTATTGGTCAATAACTATAAATTCCAATTAACTGGTGATTAGTTGGTAAGAAGTGCGATTCAAGTTGGATTGAAAATTGAATCTAATAATAGAATTTGAGTTTTGAGCTAAATTACCCTTTTCTTTGGTGTAAATCTTTTGGGTAAAGAGAAAGCCATATTCTATTGGTCCACTAATTGGACCTAGACCCGTTTTAAATCCATTCGATTAGAATTAAATGAAATTAGGAGAATATCCTAAAAAATTCAAAAATTCCTTGTCGGGTCAATAAAATCATGAAAAACATTTCAATTTATTTCTCTTTTACATATAATAATGGATTTGCCTGGACCAATACATGATTTTCTTTTAGTTTTTCTGGGATCAGGTCTTATATTAGGAAGTTTAGGAGTGGTATTATTTACCAATCCAATTTATTCTGCTTTTTCTTTGGGATTGGTTCTTGTTTGTATATCCTTATTTTATATTCTATCAAACTCCCATTTTGTAGCGGCTGCGCAGCTCCTTATTTATGTAGGAGCTATAAACGTTTTAATTCTATTTGCTGTGATGTTCATGAATGGTTCAGAATATTACAAAGATTTGAATCTTTGGACTGTTGGAGATGGGATTACTTCGTTGGTTTGTACAAGTATTTTGGTTTCACTAATGACTACTATTTTAGATACGTCTTGGTACGGGATTATCTGGACGACAAAGTCAAACCAGATTATCGAGCAAGATTTGATAGGTAATAGTCAACAAATCGGAATTCATTTATCAACAGACTTTTTTCTTCCATTTGAACTCATTTCCATAATTCTTTTGGTTGCTTTGATAGGTGCAATTGCTGTTGCTCGTCAATGATAAATTTTTATAACTATTTACTAGCAATCAAAATTTAACTTTGTTTTCTGTTATCAAATCCATTTATCTTCAATTCTATTTGAAAATTGTTCATGTATAAAATAGAAATTCTTTATTTTGATCCATTACCAAATATCAATCTATTCCTTTGTTTTGTACTTGTTATATTATAGTCAATTGAATACGTTGAATTCTTGTTCATATTGAAATGAATCAAAATTAATAAGGAGCTGGTCAATGATACTCGAACATGTACTTGTTTTGAGTGCTTATTTATTTTCTATTGGTATCTATGGATTGATCACGAGTCGAAATATGGTTAGAGCCCTTATGTGTCTTGAACTTATCCTCAATGCGGTTAATATAAATTTCGTAACATTTTCAGATTTTTTTGATAGTCGACAATTAAAAGGAGATATTTTCTCCATTTTTGTTATAGCTATTGCAGCCGCCGAAGCAGCTATTGGATTAGCTATTGTTTCGTCAATTTATCGTAACAGAAAATCAACTCGTATCAATCAATCGAATTTGTTGAATAAATAAGTAGTATTAATTCTATATTATTAATTAATAGAAATCAGAATATTCATCAATTCAAATTAGCATGTATAATACGTAGGTTTGAGGAAAAACGTAAGAAATCAAAGTATCTTGGGCCGATCTCATGACTCGATCCGGAATTCGATTGATTAGAAAAATTATGGTAAAATCCATTGAATCATCTAGTGTCTAAATATATGATACATTTACAAGTTTACTAGATCGAAAATTGATGATATTCAAAAACTTATAGATCCGATGTCACATTCAGTAAAGATTTATGATACATGTATAGGATGTACTCAATGTGTGCGAGCCTGCCCAACAGATGTATTAGAAATGATACCATGGGATGGATGTAAAGCTAAGCAAATTGCTTCTGCTCCAAGAACGGAGGACTGTGTTGGTTGTAAGAGATGTGAATCCGCCTGTCCAACGGATTTTTTGAGCGTTCGAGTTTATTTATGGCATGAAACAACTCGAAGCATGGGTCTAGCGTATTAATACGTTCCATAAAAAACCACGTAAATACATTTTGAATACAATTGATTTTTTTTACCGACAAAAACCCGTGCTCGAAAATAGATAATATATTATTCTTTTTTCTTTATCGAGTACGGGTTTTTTTGTCCAAGTGTATCTTGTCTTTACCACGAATTATTTTCCTTGGTTAACAATAATTGTACTTTTGCCGATATTCGGAGGTTCTTTAATTTTCTTTCTACCTCATAGAGGAAATAAGGTAATAAGGTGGTATACTATATGTATATGCTTATTAGAACTCCTTTTAACTACCTATACATTCTTTTATCATTTCCAATTGAATGATCCATTAATCCAACTAACAGAGGATTATAAATGGATTCATTTTTTTGATTTTTACTGGAGATTGGGAATAGATGGACTTTCTATAGGACCTATTTTACTGACGGGATTTATCACTACTTTAGCTACTTTAGCGGCTCGGCCAGTTACTCGAGATTCCCGATTATTCCATTTCCTGATGTTAGCAATGTACAGCGGTCAAATAGGATCATTTTCTTCTCGAGACCTTTTACTTTTTTTCATCATGTGGGAGTTAGAATTAATTCCCGTTTATCTACTTCTATCGATGTGGGGGGGAAAGAAACGTCTGTATTCCGCTACAAAATTTATTTTGTACACTGCGGGAGGTTCCATTTTTCTATTAATAGGGGTTCTGGGTATTGGTTTATATGGTTCCAACGAACCAACATTAAATTTGGAAACATTAGCTAATCAATCGTATCCGGTGGCACTGGAAATACTATTCTATATTGGATTTCTTATTGCTTTTGCTGTTAAATTACCGATTATACCCTTACATACATGGTTACCCGACACCCATGGAGAGGCACATTATAGTACTTGTATGCTTCTAGCCGGAATTTTATTAAAAATGGGAGCATACGGGTTGGTTCGGATCAATATGGAATTATTACCTCATGCTCATTCTATATTTTCTCCCTGGTTGATTATAGTAGGCGCAATCCAAATAATCTATGCAGCTTTAACATCTCTTGGTCAACGTAATTTAAAAAAAAGAATAGCCTATTCCTCTGTATCTCATATGGGTTTCATAATTATTGGAATTGGCTCGATAACTGATACGGGACTCAATGGGGCCATTTTACAAATAATCTCTCATGGATTTATTGGCGCTGCTCTTTTTTTCTTGGCAGGAACGAGTTATGATAGAATACGTCTTGTTTATCTCGACGAAATGGGTGGAATGGCTATCCACCTTCCAAAAATATTCACGATGTTCAGTATCTTATCAATGGCTTCCCTTGCATTACCGGGTATGAGTGGTTTTCTTGCAGAATTGATAGTATTTTTTGGAATAATTACCAGCCAACAATATCTTTTAATGCCAAAAATACTAATTACTTTTGTAATGGCAATTGGAATGATATTAACTCCTATTTATTTATTATCTATGTTACGCCAAATGTTCTATGGATACAAGTTATTTAATGTCCCAAACTCTTATTTTTTTGATTCTGGGCCGCGAGAGTTATTTGTTTCCATCTCGATCCTTCTACCAATAATAGCTATTGGTATTTATCCAGATTTCGTTCTCTCACTATCTGTTGACAAGGTCGAAGCTATTATATCTAATTATTTTTACCAATAGTTTTCATCAATAAAATAAAAAAGTAATCCTATTATTATTTTTAATATTGTTCGTTGTACAATGAAAAAAAAGTCTTTTTCTCTTAAGTAAAAAAAATTGGACTTGTAAACAGATATTTTTGGTCTTTATGAGAACCTTTTGAATCAAGTATTGTAGTGATTCAAATGGTTCTCGACAGCCTAGCCTACATGAAGTAGGAAGTTTTCTTATCTTCTATTCTTACTTATTTTTATATTCTATTTCTATATAGGCTTGTTCTATGTTTGTATTTGTCGGTATTTTTTTTTATTTAATTCGATCTTAATGTAAATTAAATGAACCATAACTATGTAATCCTATTCCTAATAAATTGACCCCAAAATAGCATATCCAAATTATAAGAAAGCCTATAGAAGCCACAATTGCGCAATTGAAACTTTCCCAATTTTTATTTGTTCGAGTATGTAAATAAATCGCAAATAGGGTCCAAGTAATAAATGCCCAAGTTTCCTTTGGGTCCCAATTCCAATATGACCCCCACGCCTCATTAGCCCATACTGCTCCCGAAAGAATACCTATGGTTAAAAAGATAAACCCGAGACTAATAATACGATAACTCCACTGATCTAATTGTTGAATCAGTTGAGCCCTGTAATAATTTCGAGAAGAAAAAAAAGAAGTGTTTAGTAAAACATTGCTTCTTTCATTCATGTATTGGATCTCGACAAAGGAAAATGACTCATTTAAAAAATTGTTTTTTTTACTAAAAATCCTTATGGTTTTTCGCAATGTAATGACTAAGAGAGCTACTGATAATAATGATCCACATAAAAGAGCTGCGTAGCTCAATATCATCATACTTACATGCATCATTAACCATTGGGATTGGAGAGCGGGGTACTACTATTTCGGATTGATGCATTTCAGTTAAAAGACCTGAAGTAGCAAAGCCTTGGGTAAAAAAAGTACTTGGCGCGGTTATTGCGCTTAAATAATTTTTATGTTTTTTAAAATACGGAACCATATGAATAATGGAGAAACTCCATGAAAGAAAAATGAATGATTCATATAAATCACTTAATGGGAAATGTCCCGAATAAATCCAACGAATAACTAATAATCCTGTTATACAGAAAAAAGTAGCTATCATGCCTTTTTCTGACGAATCATAGAGTCCTACGATTTCATCGACTGATAAGCTTATAAAAAAAATTGTAATTACAATTGAAACGATCGAAAAGGATATATGACTTAATATATGTTCTAAAGTGGAAAATATCATAAAATTGTTTTAATTTAATTAAAATAAAAAAGTGGGGTAAACCAATTCTACGGAATTGAAATCAGGAATTGAATTTATTATAGGACTTATTCTATTTGTTTTAGAAGATGCCATGCCGCCACTCGGACTCGAACCGAGATGCTCTAGCACTGCTTCCTAAGAGCAGCGTGTCTACCGATTTCACCATAGCGGCATACTCGAAATAATAATCTATTATTATTTCATTTTAATCGTCGAGATTGAAGGAGTCAATTCAATATTTTTTTTTTCATTTTCATTCAAAGTGATGAAAAAGAACTCGTTTTGTTTCAATATGGATTGAAGCGTTTCCTATAAAAATCTTTATTATCATTTTATTTAATTTTTGAATGAAAATGGAAGGTTTCCTTTTTTATTTAACAGAGACGTTTTCGTAGTTTATGCTCTCCTAAAATGGAGATCTTGTAACTAAATAGTTATGACTTCAATTCAAGGATAAAGATATAACTCGAAAAAAGTTGTTTTTCATCTTTGAATTTTAAAATTCATTTATCTGATTTTATGAATCTAAGATGGACTTTTTTTATCAATGAACAAAAAAGTCTTTTTATGGATCACAGTACAGTGTGCCATTTCAATTTTTTTTTTATTTTCTTATTTATTATTTATTATGATATGACGGATAAGTGTACCGATGAGGAAAATAAGAATCCCCATCGGATAAAACATATTAAAAAAGTGAAACCTTGTCCCTTTTTTCTTTAAGTACCATTTTCAGATTAAGATTATTTAATCTAGTGTTTGCCTATTTCACTGTCGGACAAAAAAACTTTTGGAATTCCCAGTAGAAAGAGACTTCGCTAAGGAAAAAGCTTTCAACGCTGCCCAATATACCTTCTTTTTCCAAATGTTTTTACGAATACGTTTTTTTGATATAGAAGTACGCTTTTTTGGAACTGCCATGAAAAATTTGAAAAAGTTATTCATTTCTCTAGTTGAATGTGAAAGACATCTATTGGTCAAACAATTCCATTTTTTCTTTTTTTTATATCTCTGTCTATTTTCGTTGTGCTATATTTATCCACGTAAAAAAATACACCGAAAGGTTTAAAAAACCAATACTTATCTAAAAAATTCCGAATTACTTTAGTTTTTTATTAGTTGGTCAAGCTCAAAAGAAGGAGTACACATTTTTTTTATTTTAAAATTCGAATTAAACTAGTAGTTAATCAAAGGATATATGATTTTATAAAAGTCATCTTAGTAATTTTGTCTTTTCTTTTAAGTCTATTTCTTATCCCTGGTATTGAAAGAAAAGTGTGGGATATGCTAGCGTTTTCTACAAAGAAAAATAAATGTCTTTTATTCGAATGAAAGATAATCAGTTCTACCATGAATTAGTTAATGATTATGAATAAACGAACTAATTCTTTTTTTTTATTGGGCCCGTTTTGGTATGCACCATCCTATTATTTCTATCAAAATAAAGTAATGGAATAACTACTCTATTTTGGTGTAATTATTTGCTCTATGGATATAAATTCTCGGAATATGTATCGTAATAATAATTGAATTTGTTTTCTTCATTTTCATAAACTTATACTTAATATTCATAAAATGAATTAGTGTGTTATTTCATTTTAAACTAGTAACTTGATCATATTCATATCATTTGACCAATTCGAACTTCTTGATTTGAATCTTTGAAGTATTGGGTAAAGAAGAAAGATTCAGAATAATTAGGAATCGAAAATTCTATTTAAGTTTTCCATATCTTGATTTTTATTGAACCTATAAAAAGATATAAGAGCGGGTGAATTAGAAAGAATTAATTAAAAATAAAAAGGTTTTTTTATGGAATATACATATCAATATTCATGGATTATCCCCTTCATTCCACTTCCAGTTCCTATGTTAATAGGAATGGGACTTCTACTTTTTCCAACGGCAACAAAAAATCTTCGCCGTATGTGGGCTTTTCCTAGTATTTTATTGTTAAGTATAGTTATGATACTTTCGGTCTATCTATCTATTCAGCAAATAAATAGAAGTTTTATCTATCAATATGTATGGTCTTGGACCATTAATAATGATTTTTCTTTAGAGTTCGGTCACTTAATAGATCCACTTACTTCTATTATGTTAATATTAATTACTACTGTTGGAATTTTGGTTCTTTTTTATAGTGACAATTATATGTCTCATGATCAAGGATATTTGAGATTTTTTACTTATATGAGTTTTTTCAATACTTCCATGTTGGGATTAGTTACTAGTTCGAATTTGATACAAATTTATATTTTTTGGGAATTAGTTGGAATGTGTTCTTATCTATTAATAGGTTTTTGGTTCACACGACCTAGTGCGGCGACTGCTTGTCAAAAAGCCTTTGTAACGAATCGTGTAGGCGATTTTGGTTTATTATTAGGAATTTTAGGTCTTTATTGGATAACCGGTACTTTTGAATTTCGGGATTTGTTCCAAATATTCAATAACTTGATTTCTAATAATGAGGTTCCTTTTTTATTTCTTACTTTGTGTGCCTTTCTTTTATTTGCCGGTGCAGTTGCTAAATCGGCACAATTCCCCCTTCATGTATGGTTGCCTGATGCCATGGAAGGTCCTACTCCTATTTCGGCTCTTATACATGCCGCTACTATGGTAGCAGCGGGCATTTTTCTTGTAGCTCGACTTCTTCCTCTTTTTATAATCATACCTTCCATAATGAATTTCATATCCTTAATAGGTATAATAACAGTATTATTAGGGGCCACTTTAGCTCTTGCTCAAAAAGATATTAAAAGAGGTTTAGCTTATTCTACAATGTCTCAATTGGGTTATATGATGTTAGCTCTAGGTATGGGGTCTTATCGAGTCGCTTTATTTCATTTGATTACTCATGCTTATTCGAAAGCATTGGTGTGTGTGTTTAGGATCCGGATCAATTATTCATTCAATGGAAGCTATTGTTGGATATTCTCCAGATAAAAGTCAGAATATGGTTCTTATGGGAGGTTTAAAAAAGCATGTACCAATTACAAAAACTGCTTTTTTAGTAGGTACACTTTCTCTTTGTGGTATTCCTCCACTTGCTTGTTTTTGGTCCAAAGATGAAATTCTTAATGATAGTTGGTTGTATTCACCTATTTTCGCAATAATAGCTTGTTCTACAGCAGGATTAACCGCATTTTATATGTTTCGGATCTATTTACTTACTTTTGAGGGACATTTCAATGTTCATTTTCAAAATTACAGTGGTCAAAAAAGTAGTTCCTACCATTCAATATCTCTATGGGGAAAAGAAGTACCAAAAACGATTAAAAACAATTTTCGTTTATTAAGTTTATTAACATTACCGATGAATAATAAAAAAAGGGCTTCTTTTTTTTGGAATAAGACATATCAAATTGGTGGTAATGGAAAAAACAGTATGTACCCCTTTATTACTATTACTCATTTTGGTACTAAAAATACTTTCTCTTATCCTCATGAATCGGACAATACTATGCTATTTCCCATGGTTATATTAGTGCTATTTACTTTGTTTGTTGGAGTCGTAGGAATTCCCTTTTCTTTTAATCAAGAAGGAATTCATTTGGATATATTATCCAAATTGTTAAATCCGTCTATAAACCTTTTACATCAGAATTCAAATAATTTGGTGGATTGGTATGAATTTGTGACAAATGCAAGTTTTTCTGTCAGTATAGCTTTTTTCGGAATATTTATATCGTCTTTTTTATATAAGCCTTTTTATTCATCTTTACAAAATTTGAACTTACTAAATTCGTTTTCTAAAAGAGGTCCTAATAGAATTTTAGGGGACAAAATAATAAATGTGATATATGATTGGTCATATAATCGTGGTTACATAGATGCTTTTTATACAATATCCTTAACTCAGGGTATAAGAGGACTAGCTGAACTAATTTATTTTTTTGATAGACGAGTAATTGATGGAATTACGAATAGTTTTGGTCTTACAAGTTTCTTTTTTGGAGAAGGTATCAAATATGTAGGGTGCGGTCGCATCTCTTCTTATCTCTTATTGTATTTATTGTTTGTATTAATCTTTTTATTAATTTATTCCTTCTTTGTATTTTTTTAATCTGAATTTTTTTTAAGTTTCATTTATTTCAAAAAAAAAAAATGAATTCTTAATTCTATTTACTTATTCTATTTCTATTTAATAAAAAAACCTTTCTTGTTTTGTTTTTTCAAACCATAATAAAAATGGTTCTTCTTTAAATATTTCTAACTTCGAATTCTCTTTATTTTTATTCCTATCCATATAAGACGTTTTATAAACTTGGCTATCTTTATAGAATGTCTCTTGAAAGTTGAATTCATCCCTTGTTTTTCCTTTCCATTCACTCGGATCTCTTCCCTTTCAT
>JAILYB010000349.1:0-2500 GCA_021437785.1 Rhodomyrtus psidioides
GCATTCCTTCACGACGTCCGCCAAGCATGACCCGCCGTGAAGCCCGAGAGCTCCACGCGGCCAAAGACAAGGCGAGAGCGTCATTCCGGTAAAGCGATAAACACTTGATATTGGGAGCAAGGGCCGATGACCACTACACCCATGAACAAGGTTCCGCATCCGAGAGGACAAGCAAGCACTCGTGATCCATCCGAACAAAATCAAATGAGATGTTCGACGAACACGAGACCCACTATCTAGTCCAACCGAGCACCCAAGCAGGATGTCGCGTTGAAAGGGACAACGATAGGCACAAAATTCCGTCGCGGTATGCAGCACAAGAACCCGCTCTTTGCATCCACATTAGCTCATGGAGCAAAAATCTGATCGAAAGTGAGGGAAGCAGTTCGATGCACCAGCACGGAGCCTGCCAACACACACATTCCTATCATCTCTCACACGCCGTCGCGTACACTGGAAGTGAACCAAGCCCACCAATCCCCGGCTCTTTAAGCATGAAAACTCAAACAGCACACGGACTGATCAAACAAGGCCACATCCGCACCGCTAGACGCGAAACACCGAGAACTTGTGCCGATCATGGCTTAGTCATCACTTCGATCTTCGACCATATCTCACCTCAATCGCCCCTCCCCTCGGCCGATTAAGGCCTCGGTCATGGTTTGATGTCGGCTCGACCTGGACTCAATCGTTGCTCAACCATTGCCTAATCGGGACATGAGTTCAAAGGGACGTTCACCGATTCCCAAAATCGTGGCTCATCCGCAACGCTACACGCGAGAGCTAGATCATGTGCCGATCATTGCTTGGTCATCGCTTTGATCTCGACCCTATCTCGCCTCAATCTCACCTCCCCTCGACCCGTTAAGGCCTCGGTCATGGCTTGATCTTTGGCTCGACCGGGACTCAATCGCCACTCGATCATGGCTCAGTCATCGCTTTGATCTCGACCCTATCTCGCCTCAATCTCACCTCCCCTCGACCCGTTAAGGCCTCGGTCATGGCTTGATCTTTGGCTCGACCGGGACTCAATCGCCACTCGATCATCGCCTAATCAGCACAAGATTGTCGCTCATACATGCCCGTGGGTCACTCACGATTCAGGCTCAGTAGGCAAACCGCTCGGCCAATGCCTAATCGGGACATGAGTTCAAAGGGACGTTCACCGATTCCCAAAATCGTGGCTCATCCGCAACGCTACACGCGAGAGCTAGATCATGTGCCGATCATTGCTTGGTCATCGCTTTGATCTCGACCCTATCTCGCCTCAATCTCACCTCCCCTCGACCCGTTAAGGCCTCGGTCATGGCTTGATCTTTGGCTCGACCGGGACTCAATCGCCACTCGATCATGGCTCAGTCATCGCTTTGATCTCGACCCTATCTCGCCTCAATCTCACCTCCCCTCGACCCGTTAAGGCCTCGGTCATGGCTTGATCTTTGGCTCGACCGGGACTCAATCGCCACTCGATCATCGCCTAATCAGCACAAGATTGTCGCTCATACATGCCCGTGGGTCACTCACGATTCAAGCTCAGCGGCCAAACCGCTCGGCCAATGCCTAATCGGGACATGAGTTCAAAGGGACGTTCACCGATTCGCAAAATCGTGGCTCATCCGCAACGCTACACGCGAGAGCTAGATCATGTGCCGATCATTGCTTGGTCATCGCTTTGATCTCGACCCTATCTCGCCTCAATCTCACCTCCCCTCGACCCGTTAAGGCCTCGGTCATGGCTTGATCTTTGGCTCGACCGGGACTCAATCGCCACTCGATCATGGCTCAGTCATCGCTTTGATCTCGACCCTATCTCGCCTCAATCTCACCTCCCCTCGACCCGTTAAGGCCTCGGTCATGGCTTGATCTTTGGCTCGACCGGGACTCAATCATCACTCGATCATCGCCTAATCAACACAAGATTGTTGCTCATACATGCCCGTGGGTCACTCACGATTCAGGCTCATTGGCCAAACCGCTCGGCCAATTCGGTCGGCCATGGCCCAGACGATCGGCCGATACTCTCGGCCATGGCCGAGGCGGTCGGCCGGGACCGATGGCCGAATCGGCCGGCCATCGTGGCCGGCCATCGTGGCCGCGTGAGGGGGAGACACGCGGCGCACGATCGGTGCTCTGCTTGATTGATCAATCGATCCATGCTCAACATCTCTTGTTCGGCCAGAGCACCTCTACCCCCTAAAGAGCCTTATGAGCACTTTTCCTCCCAGCAGGAGGAAACATTCACCATGTTTGAGATGGCACCACGTCTCTAAAAAAATGTAGAAATTGAATTTGGATGAGATTTTTTGCAGTGTTACTTAGAAAAATATAAACTATTTTATGAATAGGTAAGAAAAAAATTTTGAACTTAAAATTTTTTATTTTGAATTTTTGGTAATTAAATATTGTAAAATATTGAAAAAAAAAGAAAAATTACTTGCGAGGTGGGAAAACCATTGGGAGGCCATTTTCATGATCCAAACAAATTTTGGAAAGAGGAATG
>JAILYB010000349.1:10000-12500 GCA_021437785.1 Rhodomyrtus psidioides
TTCTTTAGCAGGTCCCCGATTGGGCACCAATAAGTCAGCTCGGGAATTAGAGGGCAGTAGGACAACCAGCAGGGCAGCAAAGAGGTTCCGGGCCACCAGCGGATGATAAGTCTGTTCCTGTGCGGTTTGAGTAGAAGGAGGCTTGAATTCAGCTCATGAATCTCCATAGTATCAGGCGAAGGCAGCAATATACAAAATATGCAGCAAGCTTTATCTTCCCTGCGACTCCATCCACTCAACCTAGTGATGGTCTGACACACACAGAAGAGGTGGTTAAGCTCATACATTGTGAGTGATATCGCCAAAGATGCTAGGTGAGAGGCCCCAATTTATTTGGAGGCTTCTATTACGGGGATGGTCACATAACTTCCCCAAGGCAATCGCTTTGTCTTTGACCAATTTTGTAAGATGCATAATGATTGCCGGCACGAAAAGCTTCTTCCCACGAAATAAGATATTGTTCCTCTCTGTCCAAATGATATGGCACAACGCTCCTAGAGAAAAACGAGCAATACGGTGTCCAAAGGATTGCCCGCTAATGTTCTGCCCTGCCCACCGGATGAGGTTATCCCACGGGCAGTTTCTCCATCTTAGGTTGCATCTGGTCGCCCATACCGTTGCTAGTTCTCTGGTGGTTGAGCACTCAAAGAATAGATGGTTGATGGAATCTGGTGTTGTTCGGCAGAATGCACAAGTCGCCTCATCTATTCTGTGGTTTTGAATCAGCATCCTCTGCGTGGGTAGTCGATGATGTGTGGCCAGCCACATAATGAAGGCATCACGAGGAGCTAAAGCTTTGTCCCATATGAAGGAATGCCAGCGTACAATTTGGCCCTTGTGTCGAATGAGCTCCCAGGCCGAAGAGACAGAGAACTCTCCCGATTTATGGCCTTCCCATACAAGTTTATCATTCCACGTGTCAAGGAGAGTGGGTGCCATTCCTAGGGAGGTTAGCAAGTCATCCATGATAGGCGACGGTTCCCATTCAGAGGCGAAGAAATCAAAGACCGAAATGTCGCGTGGTACTCGCGTTCGGTAGATATCTCCATCCCCAAATCTCAAGTGTAGGGGTCCACTTTCATGCCAATTATCATACCAGAACGACATGGAATGACCATTTCCTATCTTCCACTTGAAGCACATCCGAAATTGAGGCCTAATATCTAGTATTTTCTTCCATGCCCAGGAGCAAAATGTTGGTCTTTTTGCTATCCAGAAATTTGTTTTCTTCAAAAAGGTTGAATGTATCCACTTGCACCATAGAGATTCCTTGTCCGTGAATAAAATCCAGATATGCTTTAGTGTCATGGCCTTGTTACAATCTTGTAGCCGCCGAATTCCAAGTCCCCCTTCATTCTTAGGGAGGCAGATATCAACCCACGACACTTTCGCCCCTCCGACACCTAGTTCCGGTCCTTTCCACAAAAACTGTCTGAGAATGAGCTCAATTCTCTTCAATACGGATTTTGGTAAGGTAAAGACAGCAGCCCAATAGACTTGGATAGACTGGAGTACAGATTTGACAAGCTGGAGACGCCCAGCATAAGAAAGAAATCTATGAGCCCAAGATCGCGCTCTAGAAGTAACAGCGTTTACTAGTGCGTCACAATCTGATTTACCAAGTCTCAATGATATGACGGGCACCCCCAAGTAGCGAAAAGGAAGAGTACCTTCTTGGAACCCGAGGAGTTGCCGAACTTGCCCTTTCAGTGTGCTTGTTCCACCAGCTAAGAAGACTTCACTTTTGTTGGGGTTGGGCCTTAGCCCCGACCAAGTGGAGAAGAGCTCAATTCCTTCCTTTAGTGCATGAATGGAGGGGATGTGGCCTTCAACAAATATCAGAACATCATCAGCAAAAAAGAGGTGGGACAGTTGTGTTTGTTTGCATCGCCAATAGAACTTGAAGCCGGGTTGGCATGCCTTCGAGTGTAGAATACCGGTGAATATTTCCATAACCATAGTGAAGAGATATGGGGATATGGGATCTCCTTGTCTGATGCCTCTTTTGCTAGAAAAGAATCCATGAAGTTCACCATTAATAGCAACCGAGAACATTGGAGTAGAGACACATTCCATGATTAGATTAACCATAGGGTCGGGAAACCGAAAGGCAAGAAGTACAGCCTTCAAGAAGTTCCAATCCACAGTGTCATAAGCCTTCTGGAAATCTACCTTGATTGCACACTTGGGTAGGTAAGGGTTGTGATGGAAATCTGCAAACAATTCCTGAGCAAGCATGATATTATCGCTTATTCTCCTCCCTTTCACAAAAGCCGCCTGAGGAAGGGAGATGATAGACGGCAGGATAGAAGCAATCCGGTTGGCCAAGATTTTAGTGATACACTTATACAAAGTGTTACAGCACGCTATGGGACGAAAGTCATTCATGGCCATAGCATTTGGAGACTTAGGAACCAACGTTAGAATTGTGGTGTTGATTTCCTTGAGGAGTCTACCAGTTCTGAAAAACTCTTTAATAGCATCTGTGACCGAGCATCCA
>JAILYB010000349.1:47500-52500 GCA_021437785.1 Rhodomyrtus psidioides
AGCCAAGCGAACCAAATAAAGGGGAAGAAGCTTGAATGCTTCAAATGTTCCGGTCCCCACTTTGCCCGAGACTGTCCTAACCAAGGCAAGGTCACGGCCATGAAGGTAATGGACAAGGGGAAAGCTACGGAAGGAACATGCGAAGAGGGGCGACCAAGGGAGGAAGCCCGGCTAGGATCATTCAAGATCCTGAACAACATTGACGTCCGAAATGTTGACCCGTCCACAAGGCTCATGTTTGTGGATGTGATGATCAGTGGAACCAAAGTGAATGCCCTTGTGGATACCGGCGCCTCTGATCTGTTTATTTCGGAAGAAGCAGCCAAGAAACTCAACTTGCGGGTTGAGAAAGGAGCCGGTTGGCTCAAGACGGTGAATTCGGAGGAGATCCCGACGAGCGGATTGGTTCGCAATGTGGAGTTGCAGCTTGGGTCATTTCGATGCCAAGAATCAATCGAGGTAATCCCTATGGACGACTATGATCTTGTCCTAGGTATGGGATTCTTTGACAGGGTAAAGGCTTTTCCGATCCCGTCCTTCGGTTGCATAGTGATACTAGACCAGCGTGGTCAGTGCATTGTTCCGGCGCGGCGTGAGTCCGGGCGGAACCAAAAGAACCTCTCGGCCATGCAAGTGTCGAAGGGTGTTCGAAGGGGCGAGGCAACGTTCTTGGCAACTTTGGTGGCGGGTGATGCTGAGTGCGCCCCGGATCAAGTACCGAGGGAAGTGGACGAGGTGCTGACCTCGTTCCCTGATGTGATGCCCTCGGAGCTGCCCAAGAAGTTGCCACCTAAAAGGGAAGTCGATCATAGAATCGAGCTGGTCCCTGAGGCGCGACCACCAGCTATGGTGCCCTACCGTATGGCTCCACCGGAACTTGAGGAAATGAGGAAACAACTCAAGGAGTTGCTTGAAGCTGGCTATGTTCGACCGTCCAAGTCTCCATTTGGTGCACCGGTTCTATTCCAAAAGAAGCAAGATGGTTCACTCCGGATGTGCATTGATTACCGGGCATTGAACAAGTTGACGATTAAGAACAAGTATCCTATCCCGCTCATCGCGGACTTGTTCGATCAACTAGGTGGTGCACGGTGGTTTACAAAGCTGGACTTGCGGTCTGGATATTATCAAGTGAGGATTGCCGAGGGGGACGAGCAGAAGACGGCGTGTGTGACTCGCTATGGCTCGTATGAATTCCTTGTCATGCCATTCGGCCTGACCAATGCCCCGGCTACATTCTGCACTTTGATGAACAAGGTACTACGACCCTTCCTGGATCAATTTGTGGTCGTTTATCTCGATGATATTGTGATATATAGCCGGACACTTGAGGATCATGTTGAGCACCTCAAGTGTGTGTTCCAAGTTCTGAGGGAGAATGAGCTATATGTAAAAAGGGAAAAGTGCGTGTTTGCACAACGGCAAGTCCCGTTCCTAGGGCATATTGTAGGGGAGGGACGTGTTCGAATGGACTCGGCCAAGATCCGGGCCATTGTCGAGTGGGAGCCTCCCACGAAGGTGCCGGAGCTGAGATCCTTTCTCGGATTGGCGAACTACTATCGCCGGTTCGTTCGGAGTTACTCAGAGATAGCCGTGCCACTCACTGACATGCTGAAGAAGAATCGGCCGTGGGAGTGGACGGTGAAATGCCAAGCGGCATTCGAGCGGCTGAAGCGAGCTATGGTCGAGGAACCTGTGTTGGTCTTGCCCGACTACTCCAAGCCGTATGAGGTGGAAACTGACGCCTCAGATTTTGCTATTGGTGGTGTCTTGATGCAGGATGGGCACCCTGTGGCGTTTGAGTCTCGAAAGCTGGACGAGACCGAACGACGATACACGGTCCAAGAAAAGGAGATGACGGCCGTTGTGCATTGTCTTCGCACCTGGCGTCACTACCTCCTAGGATCGCGGTTTGTGGTCCGGACGGATAATGTAGCCACGAGCTACTTCCAAACACAAAAGAAGCTGAGCCCCAAACAAGCTCGGTGGCAAGACTTCCTGGCGGAGTTCGATTATGTGCTCGAGTACAAGCCGGGGAAGGCCAATTCTGTGGCTGATGCCTTGAGTCGAAAGGCGGAACTAGCGGCTATGGGGAGCCGGCCAGATTGCTCATGGAACGAGAGGATCAAGGAGGGGTTACAACATGACCTGACGGCCAGAGCCCTTCTTGATTATACTCGATCGGGCAAAACAAGGCGGTTTTGGTGTGAAGATGATCTTCTGTACACCAAGGGGCGGCGACTATATGTGCCACTCCATGGGAACCTAAGGCGGGAAATATTGAAGGAGTGCCATGACACGACGTGGGCAGGACATCCAGGGATACACCGCACGTTGGCACTTGTGGAAGATCGGTATTTCTGGCCCCAACTTCGAGATGATGTCGAAGCTTACGTGCGGACTTGCCTGGTATGTCAGCAGGACAAGTTGGAGCAAAAGGCGCCGGCTGGGTTGTTGGAACCACTGCCCATTCCCGAACGTCCTTGGGAGAGCATCTCCATGGACTTCATTGTGGGGCTGCCTAAGTCTGATGGCTGCCAAACGATCATGGTGATTGTTGATCGTTTCTCCAAATACGCGACTTTTGTGCCAACGTCGAAGGAATGCCCAGCTGCGGAAGCGGCCAAGCTGTTTATGAAGCACATTGTCAAGTATTGGGGTATTCCCAGATCGATCGTGAGCGATCGAGACCCCCGATTCACGGGGAAATTCTGGTCTGAGCTGTTCAAGTTGATGGGGACGGACCTCAAATTCTCAACCAGTTTGCATCCGCAAACCGACGGCCAGACAGAGCGGGTGAACGCAATCCTAGAAGTTTACTTGCGGCATTACGTGAATGCCACTCAGAGTAATTGGGCGAAGCTGATGGATATTGCCCAATTCTCCCACAACTTGCAGCGGAGCGAGTCCACAGGCAAGAGTCCCTTCGAGATCGTGATGGGGCAGCAACCGCTCACACCAAGCACGGTTGCAACGGGCTATAAGGGGAGTAGTCCAGCGGCGTATAAAAGCGCGCAAGAATGGCTAGAACGTGCTGATATAGCACGGGCTTGTTTGCAAAGGGCGGCTGAACGAATGAAGAAGTGGGCGGATAAGAAGCGGCGGCATGTCGAGTACCAAGTCGGTGATCGCGTGCTGGTCAAGATGCACCAGGTTCTGCGATACAAGAACGTGCATAAGGCGTTAATCCGTCGGTACGAAGGGCCGTTCCTAGTGATCAAGCGTGTTGGACCCGTGGCGTACAAGCTGGAGATGCCGGCTAAGCTGAAGGTACACCCGGTGTTCCACGTGAGTATGCTTAAGCCATACAATGAGGATGAGGCTGAGTCCGATCGTGGGGATTCACAACGAGCGCCCATTGGGGCAAAGACATCTTACGATCGGGAGATTGAGAAGATCCTGGCTAGTCGAATGATTGAGAAGAGGTATCGAAAACCAAAGGTGGAGTACTTGATCCACTGGTGTGGCCTCACCGAGGAGGAAGCTACTTGGGAGCCAGAGGAAGCGCTTTGGCAATTTCGTGAGGAAATCAGGTTATTCCAGGAGGTTTGTGGCAACGAGGACGTTGCCCGAATTGCTGCGGGAGAGTATCACGGTCCATATAATTTTGATGAAAATTCGACCGCGATGCATCCCCGGGATCGATCAGCCAATCGACCCGTGGATCATGAAGAAATGCGCCTAGGAGTGGCCAAGCGGGTGGATGATCGACCGACCCTTGAATCGGGACATGATCCGGGACAGCCAGCGGATCGACTCATGATCAATGATGCACGACCGGGTGATCGTGCGGGACGGCCAGGCGGCCGATCCATGAACGACCCTGCACGAGCGGACGGGCGACTCGCGGATCGTACAGGGCGATCGGGTGAACGAGTGGTGAACGACCACGAACGATCGGGGGATCGATCCTCGGATCATGGCGCCCGACCAAGCGGACGACCAAGTGAGCAAGTGGCATGGACGAGCAGACGAACAATGAACGATGTGAGCTGGCCGAGCGATCGATCCGTGCTGCACGCAGGATCGACCAGCGATCGACCAGCGAACGACTCACGCTCGACCAATGCACGACCAGCGGTCGACCAGCGCATGAGCGGCGATCGACCCGAGCATGCCCATCGCTCGATCAGGCGGACGAGCGGGGATCAACGGGCGACCAGTGGATGGCAATGACGGGCTAACAACTTGGGGCCCCATTGGCCCGCCAGCTTGAATTGTTGGGGGCTGATAATGAGCTAGTGGTGGCTTAAGTGACAAAAGAGCTGCTGGCTTAATGATGATGAGCTAGTGGTGGCTTAAGTGACAAAAGAGCTGCTGGCTTAATGACGATGAGCAGTGATCCGCAAGGAGCTGTTGCTAGGGTTTTGTAGGAATTAACTGACCCTTGGGAGCCACCTTGTGGCCGGCCATCTGTGTATAAATAGGGGGGGCGAAGCCCTTGTATAGACAGACCCGAAAATTGAATGAGAAAGAAAGCTTCTCCTCACTCCCTCTTGCTTTGTTCGTGAGATTGTGCTTGAGACGAGTGTGTGTGTGAGCTGTTCGGGTGAAAGGCTGACTCGAGTGTGAATCTTGAGTGCCGCACGGTGCCGTGGGAACGTGAGATCAATCGGCCCGTGACACAAGCATATGACTACTGGCAGGATCAACCAGGTAGCATTCCTTCACGACGTCCGCCAAGCATGACCCGCCGTGAAGCCCGAGAGCTCCACGCGGCCAAAGACAAGGCGAGAGCGTCATTCCGGTAAAGCGATAAACACTTGATATTGGGAGCAAGGGCCGATGACCACTACACCCATGAACAAGGTTCCGCATCCGAGAGGACAAGCAAGCACTCGTGATCCATCCGAACAAAATCAAATGAGATGTTCGACGAACACGAGACCCACTATCTAGTCCAACCGAGCACCCAAGCAGGATGTCGCGTTGAAAGGGACAACGATAGGCACAAAATTCCGTCGCGGTATGCAGCACAAGAACCCGCTCTTTGCATCCAC
>JAILYB010000349.1:62500-65947 GCA_021437785.1 Rhodomyrtus psidioides
ATGCCTAATCGGGACATGAGTTCAAAGGGACGTTCACCGATTCCCAAAATCGTGGCTCATCCGCAACGCTACACGCGAGAGCTAGATCATGTGCCGATCATTGCTTGGTCATCGCTTTGATCTCGACCCTATCTCGCCTCAATCTCACCTCCCCTCGACCCGTTAAGGCCTCGGTCATGGCTTGATCTTTGGCTCGACCGGGACTCAATCGCCACTCGATCATGGCTCAGTCATCGCTTTGATCTCGACCCTATCTCGCCTCAATCTCACCTCCCCTCGACCCGTTAAGGCCTCGGTCATGGCTTGATCTTTGGCTCGACCGGGACTCAATCGCCACTCGATCATCGCCTAATCAGCACAAGATTGTCGCTCATACATGCCCGTGGGTCACTCACGATTCAAGCTCAGCGGCCAAACCGCTCGGCCAATGCCTAATCGGGACATGAGTTCAAAGGGACGTTCACCGATTCGCAAAATCGTGGCTCATCCGCAACGCTACACGCGAGAGCTAGATCATGTGCCGATCATTGCTTGGTCATCGCTTTGATCTCGACCCTATCTCGCCTCAATCTCACCTCCCCTCGACCCGTTAAGGCCTCGGTCATGGCTTGATCTTTGGCTCGACCGGGACTCAATCGCCACTCGATCATGGCTCAGTCATCGCTTTGATCTCGACCCTATCTCGCCTCAATCTCACCTCCCCTCGACCCGTTAAGGCCTCGGTCATGGCTTGATCTTTGGCTCGACCGGGACTCAATCATCACTCGATCATCGCCTAATCAACACAAGATTGTTGCTCATACATGCCCGTGGGTCACTCACGATTCAGGCTCATTGGCCAAACCGCTCGGCCAATTCGGTCGGCCATGGCCCAGACGATCGGCCGATACTCTCGGCCATGGCCGAGGCGGTCGGCCGGGACCGATGGCCGAATCGGCCGGCCATCGTGGCCGGCCATCGTGGCCGCGTGAGGGGGAGACACGCGGCGCACGATCGGTGCTCTGCTTGATTGATCAATCGATCCATGCTCAACATCTCTTGTTCGGCCAGAGCACCTCTACCCCCTAAAGAGCCTTATGAGCACTTTTCCTCCCAGCAGGAGGAAACATTCACCATGTTTGAGATGGCACCACGTCTCTAAAAAAATGTAGAAATTGAATTTGGATGAGATTTTTTGCAGTGTTACTTAGAAAAATATAAACTATTTTATGAATAGGTAAGAAAAAAATTTTGAACTTAAAATTTTTTATTTTGAATTTTTGGTAATTAAATATTGTAAAATATTGAAAAAAAAAGAAAAATTACTTGCGAGGTGGGAAAACCATTGGGAGGCCATTTTCATGATCCAAACAAATTTTGGAAAGAGGAATGGATTCAATTGGACGAGAAATGATCGATAAAGTGTCGGGCGAACCTTGTGTGTGAGCACGGACATGGCCGAGCGACCGATTCATGAGTCAATCTCAATGGCCGAGCGATTGATGCATGATTCATGCTCGATGGCCGAAGGCCTCGGCCATGGCCGTGCTCGATGGCCAATGTCTTTGGCCATGGCCGTGTTCGATGGCCGCTTAGCTCGGCCATGACCCGTCCTCGAAGGCCTATGCCTGCGGCCATGTCCGTGCCCGATGGCCAATGGCTGCGGCCATGTCCGTGCCCGATGGCCAATGCCTGCGGCCATGTCCTTGCTCGATGGCCATTATCTCGGCCACGACCCTCGGCCACGGCCGTGCTCGATGGACGGTACGATCGGCCACCGACGATGATCGATGGCCGAGACCCTCGGCCATGCTCGATGGCCGATTCGCTCGGCCACGACCCACGACCCACGACGATGGCCCATTGGCTTGGCCACGATCCATGATCGATGGCCTGTTCGCTCGGCCACGACCCATGCACGATGGCCGAGCGACCGATTCATGAGTCAAGCTCAATGGCCGAGCGATTGATGCATGATTCATGCTCGATGGCCGAAGCCCTCGGCCATGGCCGTGCTCGATGGCCGCTCCGCTCGGCCATGACCCGTCCTCGAAGGCCAATGCCTGCGGCCATGTCCGTGCCCGATGGCCATGACTGCGGCCATGCCCGTGCCCGATGGCCAATTCCTTTGGCCATGTCCATGCACGATGGCCGAGTCCCTCGGCCACGGCCGTGCTCGATGGCCGGTTCGCTCGGCCACGACCGTCGACGCCCCCGGCCACGGCCATGCTCGATGGCCGATTCGCTCCGCCACGACCCACGACGATGGCCCATCGCTTGGCCACGATCCATGATCGATGGCCTGTTCGGTCGGCCACGACCCATGCACGATGGCCAAGGCCCTCGGCCACGGCCGTGCTCGATGGCCGATTAGCTCCGGCCATGACCTATGCGTTCGGCCATGATGCATGCTATCGCGTGGGTCGTGAGGAACGGCCGAGCGATCGATGCATGGCTCGTGCGTGAGGAACGGACGAGCGATCGACGCACGAATCATGCCGAACGGACGAGCGATCGACCCATGACTTTAGGGATGGAAAAATAGCACATTTCTAAACCTTTGACAGAGAAGGGAATAACTTGGGATGATATTGTTGAAATTGCATGTACGGATTTGAAAGAGTGGTAAAACGCAAATTGAAATTCAAGGGCTCATAACCGGAAAACCGCCACTGGTGAGGGCCGCTCATGAAAACGTGACTTAGTGTTGTGCGGTAGGGCGACGCCAAAGAGTTGGCGCGTTGCCGGCAAAGTTGAGCCGGAGCATTTGAGCTTTGTCAAAGAAAGGCTTCAACTCTCGCGCAATCGAGTCGCGTCAAGTGATGGCATGAGCGGCCGAACCGATGCATGAAGTCACACGAATTGAGCCGAAACACGAGGAAAATGACGTTTTTTTTGGGGGGGTAAAGCCAGTGGACTCGTCTCGAAAAGTTATGCGAAATCAAAAAAGAGTTCGTCCCGAACGGGCGCCCGAGCGATGAGATGCGCCACTTCAAAATCGAGCCTACGAATGACGAACCTCTAGTTTAGTTTGGGGGAGACTCGAATGTGGAGTTAGGATTTTGGGGGGGAGGGACGAATCGAAGCGACAAGGGCTGAATCTCAGTGGATCGTGGCAGCAAGGCCACTCTGCCACTTACAATACCCCGTCGCGTATTTAAGTCGTCTGCAAAAGATTCTACTCGTCGCTCAATAGTAATTGTGCTTCAAGGCGGCCCACGCGGTTCATCCACCGCGAGGGCTTCACCAACGACACGTGCCCTTGGGGGAACGAGTCCCCTACTGCAGGTCGGCAATCGAGCGACGAGCGCATGCGTCACTTCTAGCCCGGATTCTGACTTAGAGGCGTTCAGTCATAATCCAGCGCACGGTAGCTTCGCGCCACTGGCTTTTCAACCAAGCGCGATGACCAATTGTGCGAATCAACGGTTCCTCTCGTACTAGGTTGAATTACTATTGTGACACTAT
>JAILYB010000350.1:0-65168 GCA_021437785.1 Rhodomyrtus psidioides
AAAACTAAAGTTGAAAATCTTACACGACCTTTTTGGTCGTACAGGGTAATCCAACCCCAATTTCGCTAGAAGGAATTATACACTTGAATTGGTCCATGCATGTCATACGTCACTAAGTAATCCACGATAATTGATCAAGAGTATTGACGTTATTTCGAATTTAATGACGAGATAGATGTCCAAATTGCTCTCGTTCTTAACAAAACGGCCTTGATTTGGATGCCGTATCTTCAATTAAATTTAAAAACACGTCGTTATGCCTTGCATTTTTGACTAATTCGCTCTTCTGAATATTGGTCAAAAGCAATTATCGTGAATTACATTCCTTTCAATAGTATGCTTTCTTTCGAGGAATATTGATAAAAACTTTTCGCACAAGATTAAAACCCTTGTAAAAGTTCTTGTCATTATTAATTACGAGCAAGCATAAGATTGAAAGGGGTATATGCTTTCTTTTTCAGATTATTCCTTTTGACTCGGTCTTTTCATTTGCAGGTGAAAAACAAGTAGCATAAAGAAATCTTTTCTTGGATAAGTCTGAGGCTATTCTTTCATCTGACCATGAGTGAGTTAGAAAATCAGAACACATCTACTCGACTTATTATGGATCGGCTCATCCAAGTCTAAGATGTCCGGATGCTCGAAGAAATGGATCATATAAAAGCTAAAACAAACACAGAGGGTTTCATTCATTCTTGCCCAAACCAGATCATACAATTCATTGGGGTGGAAAAGTAAAGCAGAAGTGAGCCCTAATCAACGACACAAAGGAGCCCAGCTGGCCCTCCAGGTTATGGATGCTTTGTTTATACGCACCACTCCGCGTATCATGGTCCGCAAGCCTGAGGTGGAGGCGTTTGCGTTCATCATTGACTGCAACAACCTGAGTCTCGTGATCTTCGGCGACTGCTTCCAAGTCCCGAACAAGTCCATTCTCACGAGTTATATCCTCGTTTATGCCGTTGAGCCTTTCTTCCAGCCACTCGCTCCGATTCCTTAGCAGGGCATTACGTCGATCGCGCTCATAGGTAGCCAGAGATAGAGCTAAGTCCTCCACCAGATTCCTCCTCTCGCGTAGCAATGTCGAAACCCGCTCTTTGGCGAACTCAACAGCCTTTTTGTGACTATCGGCCAGGTAGTCAGCCAACGCTAGGCGGTCGGACTGATCCTCATAACGGGCTCGCAAGACACGAGCCACGGTAACTCCCCGATGAGCAGCGCGGTAGACCTCCAAGGAGTTCGTAAAGAGCGTTGGAAAAATATTGTATTCCCTCCCCAACGCGGTACCCTCGAGGGAGGTGATGTCCAGGTCCCCGAACATGACTCTGATCTCATCCTCGGTTTCGGGATGATCGGCTATGTGAGCGTAGCCTCGACCCAAGAGGTTATAGAACTCTTTCCATCGAGTCAAAGCTTCGGCTGAGAAAGTGTGAACTTGGGAAGAAGCCATTTTCGACGGAGATGTGTGTAGTGGAGCGATTAGAGGATGGAAGCAAATTATATGAGAGCGTTAATCTCCCAAACACCAACTCCGCATTTTATAGCGTCTCGAGAGTGGAGAAAAGTTGCAGCAATAATGCTTGTGGAGCCGGGTTAATTAATGTAAAGCGAGGGCTGCTCCTCCCGTGAATCATCAGACATGTCCTGATCCGCAATTTCAGGCCTGACAAATTCGGTCTCGCCATTATTAAAGCTGGGAGGGAGGCGAGCGCAACTATCGAAGAAGCCGCGAAAGGATTGTGTTGTTCCATCACGCATGAAGCTGGGCGGCGAGTGAACAGCTCTGCCACTTAAAAAGAGAAGACAGTGCTGAACAGGCATGACTATTGAGGAAAAGTGAAAGGCGAGCGCAACTATCGAAGAAGCCGCGAAAGGATTGTGTTGTTCCATCACGCATGAAGCTGGGCGGCGAGTGAACAGCTCTGCCACTTAAAAAGAGAAGACAGTGCTGAACAAGCATGACTATTGAGGAAAAGTGAAAGGCGAGCGCAACTATCGAAGAAGCCGCGAAAGGATTGTGTTGTTCCATCACGCATAAAGCTGGGCGGCGAGTGAACAGCTCTGCCACTTAAAAAGAGAAGACATTGCTGAACAGGCATGACTATCGAGGAAAAGTGAAAGGCGAGCGCTACTATCGAAGAAGCCGCGGGAGGATTTGGTTACCCCTTCGTGTCGGAAAGCTGAGTAGGAGGTAAACAGTTCCGTCGTTTCAAAAACAGAACGCTGAACAGACCTAGCTTTCGAGGAAAAGGAGGCAACAAATCGAAAGAGCGAGTATACAAAAGAGAACAGAGAACCCCGAGTGACGAGTTCGTTGAAAGACCTCAAATTCTCTAGAATCAGATTCGACATCGAAGCCATGGAACTCAACATCGCCGGTGACGAACATCAAGATCGCAGTGGTGACGACGGCAGTGGCCACGACGCTCAACCCCGGAAAAGAAAAAGTCGCCAGCGCTACGCTCGGAAAGAAATCCAGGAGCTTGAAGCTTTCTTCGATGAATGCCCTTGCCCAAACGAGGAACAAAAGATTGAATTGGGCCAGAAGCTGGGAATGAATCCTATGAGAATCCATTTTTGGTTTCAGAATAGACGTTTCAGACTAGGTGTCCAACACAGGCGTAAGGAGATCACGGCCCTAAAAGAGCAGAACCAAAACCTTCAAATGGAAAACATGTGGTATGAGAAAATTCTCAGTACTATTACCTGCCCTGACTGCGGTGGCCCTACCACCCTCAGTAAATTGTTCCCCAGTAAGCCTTCTACGAAGATGGAAGGTGCTCATTTATCCCCCTGCTCCCTTGAGCCATCTCCGGTACAATCAGATCCTGCTAATGGCGCGCATGAGCAGATCGATCCTATAGAAATTATACCAGTGTCTTCGGAGGAAGAAGATACGTGTCGTTATGATCGGAGTCACCTCATTGAAGCCCATGAATCTCCTCCACAACAGCTTCCGGTAAGATCAGATACGGTTCAAGAGGAGTTAGAGGTTAGTCGGCAGGCTATCTACGCCACTCTGGACGACGAGAAGAAGAAATTCACTTGGCCCCCGGAGCTTCATCTCAAGTTCTTGGACGCAGTTCGACAGATAGGACTCGACTTCATAGGTCCGACAAGCATACTTAGGGTCATGAACGTACCGGGACTTACCAAGCAATTAGTCGCGAATCACCTTGGTTGCTACAGAAGGGCGTTAGGACAGCGTTATGCAGAACTGAATCCGAGCAATAGACTCGGCTGCGAACCCAGCACCCTTATGACAAATGAGGCCCGGTCGAATCTGGACGACTATTGGGGATTTGATCAGGATATCCTCGCGAGTCATTTCAATATTCCTCAAGAACACGCATCACAAGTGCAACGAGTAAGCACTCCTCCGTCCGAGCAGCAGCTAGGCAGTGTTCATCCTGTCGCAGATCAGCCCACCACGCCCAGTGCTCAAGGGTTTGCCCAATCAGAGCATATGGCTTCAGATGATCTAATGGGAGAAAGCTTGGAGCACTCTTATTTCCCTAATCCCCAAGTGGGAGATGCTTGTGGTAGTCAATCGATCAAATCTCCTCTTATAATCCCAGACAAAGATGGAGGTTCCAGTTCGAAGAACCCGTCGGGCGATGCAGCTCAACCTACACATCAATCGTTCGAGGGGTCGGGTGATTTCTTCGATGAAGGACTTGATACCTGGTTCGATCAGTTGGAAGCTATTAAAGGTTGGCAACCATGATCTGCACTTGGTAATGGCACACCTAAGCTGAGGCCAGACTGGTTAGTCATTGGACATGCCCCAAGAAAGAAGGGGATGTACGCGAGAAGGATGTATCTCCTATTGTAAAGTTCTCATCGGTGCATGCGTTTGTTTCTTCAATAGCTAGAGTTGATTCTGCATAATGTTTTTCGCAAACGTCATCTCGTGTGTATACGGTAATTCCTTGTTATTAAGTTCAAGGTAAAATCAGCCCCGACGCGTGAAGGCAGAATTGATAGCATGAGTTACTAGCAGAATGTGATCGAGCTCGAAAGTGAAAGATTACTAGCGGCCCCAAACGCAATGACCGCAAAATCAGGGGCAATCTTTAAGTTTCGAGCAACTACAAATCTATTTCTCACGAGGCATTCAGGTCAATCAAATATAAAGCGTCGGGCTGTGAGAATGATGCGTAGTCAATCTGTTGACACAGGCGAAAAAGGAGTCGCGTAGATCCGAAAGCAAAAACCTTTCTTGGCTAGTCAACAATGCAGAATGAAAGAGCATATATAAACAAACTCGCATTTATTTCATTCAGCAGGAAAGTTTACAAGTGGATCACTGAGGGGGAGCAGTAAACCCAAAATGAGTTCGGACAAGCATCACAAAAAAGCTTAACTGACTCTCCATGCTATCCATGCCTTGCTTACAACCCACACTCCGGGAATCGAGGTCTACAAGCTTGAAGAAAAGGAGACGACATTTCTCCTTAAGTTCGTTCACCTTGGTGTCATAGTACTCGAACTCAAGCTCTAAGTCATGAGCCAGCACCCTCCCGCGAGCTATATCCATGCTCAGGTCTTCAAGCCTTTCCTCCAACCAGGCACACTGGAACCTCAGCACGAAGTTGTGCTGGTCTTGCTCAAAGGCGGTGTCAAAAAGAGCCAGACGCTCCACCAAGTTGTCCCTCTCACGGACCAGCATCGAAACCTGGGCGTGGGCGTATTCAACAGCCCTTTTATGGTTATCGGCCGTCAGCATGGCCAACATCAGGGACTCAGTTCGGTCCTGATAACGGGCTCGCACGATACCAGCCAAAGTGACCTCCCGGCTAGCAACTTCGTAAGCCTGCATGAAATTGTTAAAGAGAGTTGGTAAGATCACAAACTCCCTTTGCAGTTTCGTACCTTCAATACACGCGGTATCCAGGGCCGGAATCAGAGTACGAACTTCAACCTCAGCTTCAGGATGATTGTTTATGTAGCCATAACCCCTACCCAAGAGGTGGTAAAATCTCTCCCATTGGGTCGAAGCTTCAGGTAAGGCAACAGGCATAGAGGAGGAATCCATATGCGATGGAATGATGGAGAAGAGAGTGAGAATGTGAAGAGTGTTTGAGAGGCTGAGTCTGATAAGGCTAAAGTGTTAATCTTCTTGACATCAATCTATCACCTTATAAATGCTCGAGTACAGGGAGAAGTGGTAATAATATTTTATGTGCAGTAGAGCCAAGCGGGTTTCGTTAATGCATCCCCGATGAGTCACGAATCCACCACCGTCCTGTGATCTCGGGTTTTACGAAACATAATGGCGCCGAAAGGTGGGCAGGCTTGTTACTCTAGAGACTGGGCCAGGGGGACAAGCGTAGTGCTCGACAAAGCGAAATCAACGCAAGAGATCTTCAGGCTCCGTTCACGTAGAAAAGAGCAAAAAAAGGACAAAGTGGGAATTACGAAGCCTTGAGAAAAACGCTCGTCAAGTAGCCATCACAAAAGGACGAAGTGGGAATCTCGAAACATTGAGAAGAGCGCTCGTCGGGTAGCCATCACCTTTGATCGAAGAACGGTGATCCGGCTCCTTTAACCTCTCAGAATTTGCAGAGAAAGTGAAGATCCAAGGAGGAACAAAGAAAGCTGAGTTAACGGAAAATCAAACAGTGATATCCCGGTCAAAATGTTCAAGGGATTCTGTCATTTACTGGAAGCGCCAGACTTGGAGGTCTCCGAGCTTGAGCTGCTGGAAGAGTTTGAAGATCTCAGGACCGAACCTGACACGAGGGCCATGGAGACCGATCCTTCTAATGATGAAACCCGCGGCTTGGTTAACGAGAACAGTACCCGCGACGGTTATCAGCGTCAGAAAGGGGAATATCTCAAACGCAACACTTCAGGTCAAGTCCATAAACTCGAATTGTTTTTCAGGGAATACCCCTATCCGGACATGGAACAGAAAATCAAAATGGGCCAGGAGATAGGGTGGGAGCCTCGGAAGGTCAAGTGCTGGTTTGAAAACAAACGAACCCGGCTGAAGCAGCAACGCGATCGGCACGAGTTAGCGGTTGTAAGGGAGGAAAATGAAAAGCTTCGAATAAAAAACACTCAGTACAAAAAAGCTCTAAGCATCGCTATTTGCCTGGAGTGCGGTAACCCTGTTCCCACGGACGGAGTATTCACTGAAGAGCCAGATCTGGGGGTTTATAATGCTCATTTGTTGCAATGCCCTTCGCAACATCTTTCGGAACAGGCGGGTACCGCCGAGGATCTACAAGAGGAAACTAGTGCTATAAGGTCAAAGTCGACGCCTATTGTGGAAGGGAACATGCGTCATGACAAGTCGGGTCCGCTCGATGATGAACTCACCATCATGACCAGCCGATCTGAGACCACTAAATCCCCTCCAGAGCAACCTCCAACACGACCAGATTCCGAGAAGAGTAACCGCCAAGTTGCTGACACCACTTCGGCTAGCAAGAAAATAAGATTTCGTTGGACCCCGGAGTTTCATAGCAAATTTGTTGATGCAGTTCAACAGTTGGGGATCAGTTTTGCTTGCCCATTGCGCATACTCGAAATCATGAACGTGCCGGGACTGACTAAAAATATGGTCAAGAATCACCTTTGGCGCTACAAGAAACTACTGAGAGATGGACGAGCGTCGCTAGACCAAGATAGAGGCGGTTCAACACGACCAGATTCCACGAAGAGTAGCCGCCGAGTTGCCAACCCTACTTCGGCTAGCAAGAAAACAAGGTTTTATTGGACCTCGGAGCTTCATAGCAAATTTGTTGATGCAGTTCAACAGTTAGGGATCAGTTTGGCTCGCCCATCGCGCATACTCAAGATCATGAACATGCAGGAATTGGATAGAAATAAAGTCAGGAACCACCTTTGGTGCTACAAAAGACTACTGAGAGATGGACGAGTGGCGCTAGACCAAGAGAGAGGCAGTTCAAGTTTAAACGATGAGCATGGCTGTGATCGCAATCCTCATGAAGCAGGAAGCATCCAATCACCTCTTAACACCGATGGGACTGACAATTACACGGTCGATTGTTCAGGCATCAATCAGAGTACTCCCATGGGTTATCCCAGTACTCCTCAGGAGTATGTACCGCAATTTCAGCAAATCGGGACTCCCCAGTCTGAGCACCGACTGGCCGTTAATACTAGTCCTACAGCGGATCTAACACTGGCAGGAGATGCACATACAATCTTGCGAGACGATTACGGAGATTCCGGCTCGAAGAATCAGGTGGTCCATGACGAAAATGGCAAAAAGATTCCTTCTCCAGTAGTCGACAATACTCAACCTGAGTGTCAGTCGCTCGATGGTTCAGACGATCTCCTTGAAAACATCTATTCTTGGTTCGATCGGCTGAATTCCCCCCTGAGTTACCCTGGTACTCCCCAAGAGTATGTACAACAATTTCAGCAGGTATGGACTCCCCAATTTGAGCACCAACCGATCGTTAGTGTTATTCCTACGGCGAATCCAACATCGGGTACAAACCTACTGGACAACGATGAAAATACCAACTCGAGAAGTGAGGTTGTTCATGACGAAAGTAGTGTGAGGAACCCATCGCCGACGGTTGAGGATGCCCGACTTGGGCGTCAATGGCTTGAAATTTCAAGCGAGTCCCTCAGTAAGCAACTCGGCGTGTGGATCACGCATAAACCGAGAAACCAGGTTGTTCATGCCGAAAATGGGAGAAGTCCGTCACCAGCAATTAAGGATGCTCAACTTGGACGACTCGAGCGGTCGGACGATCTCCTGAATGAGCAACTCAGCCTATGGGTCAAGCATTTTGGAACAAGTGCATCTTCGCAGTCGTGACCGGTACCGGCGACCGGACATCTGGTTCGAAGCTCGTGTGCTAAATCATTAGAAGGCTCAGGAGAGTGAGAGGTGAATACATCGAATGAATGTGTTACGGATTTCGTTGTAAAGTTCCCGCGGGAACATTGTAATTAACGCTGAAAACTAACCGCTCTGAGTGTCAACATTACCCTTTGAACGTCTTCGAGCCAAGGGCCATGGATTAATCACTTAATCCGTGGAGCAAATTCCATGAACGATGACTATCACCCGCGGAGCATAATGGGATCTACCCCCATTCAGCACGAAATACGTTTGGTCACGAAGCCTCCCATTTGGTAAAACGATGTATCGTTCCTAAACGATCTTCAACCGAATACCAAAGTAATGTCTCATTTCTTTCCCTTCTCAGGTGTTAAACGTGGATAAATCACCCAAGGAGCCATCTGTTCAAATAACAAAACAGACGTTGCCCAACCGGGGGCAGCTGAACTATTGATATTGCAAATATTCCAAGCATGGATAAGCGGATTTGATAGACGTGGTTCATATCAATACGCGACGTCAGAACGGGATGAGAACCAAGAGTAAAGTTGTATTGTCCCAATTTGTCTTCAATTTGGGAATATGAGTTAACACTTGCTATTTATCCTTGATAGGGACTCACCATCAAGGAGGACAAATTTTGACAACCTGTGTGCACTCGCAGGGGCACACGACCGAGGGTAAGATGTATCGTTCTAATTTTTTGAAAAATTCATGAACGAACAATAACATGTTTCTTCCGCATTTTCAGGGATCTCCAGCCGCGGGGGACAGGTAAGTATCCCTTTCCCCAATCCATTGAAAATGTTGAATAAAAAATAGAGAAGAAAAGAAAAACTTTTAGAATCTGATGTCTAGAAAAGACATAGGATTCTAACTTCATTGGCATTCATGTTTTGAAACATGAGGTTATCTGAACATGCATTGGGCATCATAAAATCCCATTGACGGGTAAAATTTTTGGAGAAAACGAAAGAGATTTTTCCAATCAAAAGTTGTTCAAAACTTTCAAAAGGACGTTTTCTCAAAAGACGAGAGGCAAAGCCTAGTCCAAACACGTCCTATACACACTTAAGAGAGAAATGGAGCGGATAAGACAGCAGAATCTGGACCTACGGAAGTAGGGACCATTCGCAGCGATTACATGGGTTGGGACGACGGAGGCATTCGTTTCATATCCCCCAAACACTACAGGTGACCGTTGATAACCCCTTTGAACGGCGGTTTTCATTCTTAACCCTGTCAAGAACCACCCCACATCGGGGCAAAATGGAGGTGAGTCCAGCAGCATCAGGAGAAAATGGTTAGAAATTTTCTTGCTCGGACTAACATTAATCTTTGTGTGTTGTTTATATGGTAATCCAAGTGCCATAGGATGATGAGAAGCATTCATTTCTCTATCCCACACACCGAATCCTTTGCATAGCCAAGTTGAGCCTGCAGAATCATTTCATAAACCCGTTGGTGATCATTGCACATTCCAAGACGGATGCAGCATCACTTCAGAAACGAAGAAGTTCAAGACTTAGGGTTTGCAAAAGAATTCCTAAGTTAATGTTTAACCTTGTTAGACCTTTGATCATAGGTCTAACGCGATCCTATGAAGATGAGAAAAAGTGGGATTTCAAAAATGAATGAGAAAAATCCACGGCATCGAGAAAAAGCAAAGTGCCTGGTAAAAGCAAGGCCGATGCTCATGAAAGCTGTTTGCTTGATCCCCAGTGAAACTTGGATGAAAAAAAAAAAAATTCTTAAAGGAGTCAAATAAAAAAAGCTGCTCCCCAAATGCTGCCAAGCACAGAACAAAGACATGGAGAGAGTCGGTCTCTGAATGCAACAAGGGACGCTCTCTAAAGAGCTGGTGCACACCTCAAAATCGGTTGTACACCTCAAAAACTAAAGATGCAGAAAGGAAAAGACAGGAGGTAAATCAGCAATGATCACCAATGTCAAACTCGTCATGAATTCTGGGCCAAAAACAAGCCTTTTTCGGTCCCCAATCCTACCAACATCATAACCCTGAAACAGTCTTCTCTGACTAAGACACTTGGGTTAACATACAGCTCAGCTCGAAGAAGTACGAGCAAGACTATTTCTTTCTCATTTTGCAGGGTTCTTGACTTGTAAACCCGGAGCAGATGGTGAAAACTTTCATTCAATGACCTTGACTCAAAAGTGAGTCCCCCTTGAAGACCAATATCCAAGCCCAACATTACGGTCCCGTGGAAGACCTCCCGACCGATCAAAATGTATGCGCTGCGAATGAGCCTAAAACCTAGGCACGGGTTAGTAGGGAATCGAGTGTATCCCCTATAAAAAAAACACGATCGCAAAACAGGTGAGAAGACCTCATTGTCGAGAAATATTCCAATTGATGTTTTGAACAAACTCTTTTTGGAATTTTCAAACTGTTGATCCAGATTTTCCGTGCAAGGGATTTGTGATCACATTTGCATGTTGCAAGAATGCTTTGGATAACCCCCAGCATCAAAATGCACATTTCATGATTAAAACTTAAATCATACGGTTTTGTCAAAATGGACAGCCGTGGTCTTCCCAAAGATTACTAACGTTTTCTTGGTGAAGAAAAATCTTTCAGGCTCAAACTTATGCAGGATACTTGGAGAACCCAACTCCCAGAATGTCGCCTCAACAGACTCAAGTGAAGTTTTGTCAAAATAAAATCTTTCACTGCTTCAAAAAACTGAATTCCCGACAAACTTCGGGGTCTCAAAAAAAGGGGAAGAAAAATCCTTTTAAAAGAAAAAGTCCTATCAGACTTGGAGAACCCTCGTCCCAGGACCCATTTTCAAAATATCAAACAGTCTCATCGGACGTGGAGAACCCTCGTCATGAGACCCCTTTTCAAACATGGTAGATACCGCCTGAAGGGTCAACACAAGGTAGAAACCGCCTGAAGGGTCAACTCATGGTAGAAACCGCCTGAAGGGTCAACTCATGGTAGATACCGCCTGAAGGGTCAAATCAAAGGTAGATACCGCCTGAATGGTCAAAATCAAAGGTAGATACCGCTTGAAGGGTCAACACAAGGTAGATACCGCCTGAAGGGTCAACACATGGTAGATACCGCCTGAAGGGTCAACACAAGGTAGAAACCGCCTGAAGGGTCAAATCAAAGGTAGAAACCGCCTGAATGGTCAACTCAAGGTAGAAACCGCCTGAATGGTCAAACCAAGGTAGAAACCGCCTGAGGGATCACATTAATGGTAGAAACCGCCTGAAGGGTCACATATGGTAGAAACCGCATAAGGGTCCACTCATTGATAAATATCGCAGTAAGGATCAACACAAAGGTCTGATCCACCATACGGATCAAAATTCTTGGCAAATCCCAAAGCGTGGGATGCGCCCTTCTCAGGTTCCTGCCAGTTAGGAATCCAATAATGGTATGACCTACCATACAGGTCAGAGCTTAATTTCCCTAGGATATTCTCAATGACGAGTCCTAGGTATCTTCTTGAAAGTTATCGCACCATGCAGCATCCGACATGTGAGCTTCAGGTAAGCCTCTCTCACTCCGGCCCATGTTCAAATTGTTAGAGTAAACCGGGGATTAATTTGAGCTTTTATCAAGAGCCTTAAGGATCCGATGTCATAGCATTTCTTCTTTCATTTTCCCTGTTGAGTCGTTTAAGTATCAGGTGCCATCTTGTCTTTGAAAGCAACCTCTACGAGCTCACTCTCAAAGAGGGGCAGCTGTTGACACCTGATTTTTTTTTTTACCATTTGTTATTGCGATTTTTATTTTTTTAAAAAATTAATTAAAAATATAAAAAAAAGGTCATAAAATCACAAAATCAACTTTGGAAGCCTTGGCCTAGCCTCGGGGACCAATTTTGAACAAAAAATATTTTTTGGTATTTTATAATATTTTTCGAATTTATTTAATTATAAAAATACCCAAAAAATCAGAAAAATACCATTCGTGGTCAGAAAAATACACAAAAATATTCAATAATTTTGTTTTAATTTTCTCTTCAAGTTTGTCACTTTAAATCTTGAAAATTCGGCTTGGGTCACTATGTTCCTTCACAAACATAAACCCGAATCGGGCATGAAAAATCCTTTTCGAGTATTTTAATTTTCAATTATTGTTTTCTATAAGCTATGACATTGGATTCTAAAGTCTCGAAGTGCAATTAGGTCAATTTGCCCTCCAATTTGATCAATTTTAACCAAAAGGGCTTAATTGCATAAAAATCTTTCAATTTAGTCCCCGGTTTCTCAAATGTTGAAATTAAATTTCATACGGGCATACCCACCAAAATTAAAAACCTCTACCCAATAGTTTTCATCATGAGGAATCCGTTGGTGGCGTCAATTTTGACAAATGGGTTTGTTTGGACCTTCAATTAAGCAAAAATCAATTTCGGATCCTAAGGGCAATTTGGGGTTTTCACTAAATTTCAATCAATTGATTCACAAAAATACCCATATTTGATAGAAAACATGTCAAGGAGTCCGATTATGGTGTCAATTTCATGAAAAGGGGTTAATTCGAGGCCCAATTTGACGAAATTGACCGAACCGGGCCGGTCGGGTCAGGCCCGACCCGACCCGATCCGGACCGGGTCTGCAACTCAGTGTTGCAGACCCACCGCGCCGGCCACCAAGAAAAAAGAGCAGGAGAATCGTGGGGTTGGGGCGATTGTTTAAGAAAAAGAATGACAGGAATGGGGGACAAAAAAAAGCTGATCCACGAGCGGAAGTAGGCAGGAACGGCGTCCACCAAAATCGGTCGGCCAGAAACAATAAAAAAAAAGGGGGAGCTCGGCCGGGGCAGAGAACCGAGAGGGAGAAAAGAGGAGAATCTGAGAATATGAGAGTGGGCGAGGGAGGCAGGAGCTCAAGGATGCTAGGCTGAGGGCGATCGAACCACCTCGAGCCGCCGTCGCCGCCGGCGAAGCCAGGTCAGTGCCCCCCCCCTGTTTTGCCCTGTTTTTGTGCTGTTGAACAGGGTTCCTCGGTCCGGCTCGATTTCAATCGAGTCGGACCAGAACCGGTAGTATCCGACCCTCCTAACGGTGTGTATAAAAGTATCCGATAGTCGCTTTGGCCCGGTATTCCTCGTCGAGCTTCGACGAAGCCATTTATCAACTTTCTGATGATGCACTCCACATGCTCGATGTAATGCCAAATTGTGCATTTTATTTTTGGTTCCCGGCCGAGCACTTCCCAACGCCTTCTCGCGCGCATTTCATCCTTAAGCTTCATTAGAGTCGATCCTCAGCTCTGTGTGCCAATACTTTGCATTAAACCATGAGGGAAGCTCGCCTTGAAGCTTCGCCAGCTGCTGTTCTGATCGGGAGCTAGAGGAGGAGGCTCGTACGGTCGCCGGCCCCTAATGGGAACTCAGGTAAGCTCTCAAGCTTCATTCAAAGGTTATATGATCAAAACAGGGTTGAGTTTGTAGCGAGGGCGAAGCTCGACATTCTCTCGCCGGTACCGGGAAATCGGAAGTTCGATCCGGTCATTTTCGATGTGTTCTCGGCTGTTATTTTGTTTGGATGTTGCTACTGAAGCCTTAAGGAGTCGATGGGTGTTTGAATGGGGAAGAAACACTAGGTTTTGATTCGGTTCGCGTCTTTCCGGCGAGGATTCCGGCGACTTTGCCGGAATAATCACTGTTCCGGCGAGTCGCCGGTCGTCCTCTCCGGCGGACTGAACCGGTCAGCGGGTCAACGCTGACGTGGCTTGCCACGTCAGCAGCCACGTCAGCGGGTGGGGCCGATTGGGAATTAAAAAAATAAAACAGATCGGACGGTCGTGGTGATGCCACGTGTCGCGATCTCGTTTTTTTTCGAATAAGAAAAATGATTTTCAGAAATTAATAAATGATTTTCGTATTAATAAAAAAATAGATCCGAGGATCAAGAATTCGCCACGTGGCGCTCTGAGAGTCGTCTGATCATGCCCAAAGATCGGATGCTCCAGAATCAGCCACGTGGCACGATCTGGTCCGTCGGAGGGTTTTGATTTTCGGATATAATAAAAAAATGATAAAAAAAAATAGAAAAACCTTCAAAACATCAAAAACGTCGTCGTTTTGGTCGATCCGGGTCTGGGTCGTGGGTCGGGTCATCCGACCCGGTCCGGATAATTTTTATATATATATATATTATTATTAATAATGAATAATTAAAAAAAATTCAAAAAAATCAATAAAACAATAAAAAATCATAAAAAATTCAAAAAAATTCGGAAAATTCAGAAAAATTCTAAAAAATTCCAGAAAATAGGAAATGGCCACATTCAACTGGCCACGACCTGTTTCGGGTCATTTGATCCCCGATCTTTCCAGAAATGACGGCTTTGCCCTTCCGGCAAACCGTCTTCCAAAAAAATTCTAAAAAATCCAGGAAAATCCCAAAAAAATAGGAAATGGCCACAAACAACTGGCCAAGGCTCATCCCGGGTGTTTTGAACCCGATCATTCTTAAAAATGACGATTTCGCCCTTTGGGCGAATCGTCTTCCAAAAATTGACAATTTTGCCCTTCGGGCTAAATCGCCTCCAAATCTTCCCATTTCACCTTGGTCCTAAATCCCGCCTTCCCTAAGCCCTTATGGCTATATTAGGAGGCCTTATGATGTGAATTGACGTGCATTGATGTGATTTATTTATGCACTTGATTGCGCTTTCATTTAAATTGATTGTGATTGATAGGAATAGTCTTCCAATTTGCATGAAACCCTAAATTAAACCTACCCCACCCAAAATTGCGCCTGCATGAACTCCTAGTTAGGAAAATCACTAGCGTTAGGTACCGAAAGGGCGTTGGTAACGACACCAGCGTAACCAAGTCCCCGAACCCAAAAACTCTGGTTCCGTAGAACTGATCGATCTCTCCCAATCGATCAGTAAGGTTTCCGGTCTACCCTCCAAGAAAGACCGGTGGCGACTCCAAATGCATGCACAAGTTGCACATGCCACCACGACCACACTAAGGTCGAAAGCGATCGACTCTTATCGTTGAATCCTTCTGAAAAATACTCCCGCCGCGATTTGGTATGGGCCTGGGAGGGCTCGCGCCGATCCAAGACCCGCGATCGGTAATCCATTAGCCGCGTCCGCTTCCGGATGGGTCGCGACACCTGGCCTCGGCCCCGGCCCCGGTCCCCGGTCCTAGCCCTTGTCCCCGGCCCCGATACCTGCCTTGGTCCCCGGCCTTGGCCCCGGTCCCCATCCTCGACCCCGACACCAGCTCCGGTCTAGGTCCCCGGCCTTGGCCTCGACACCTGTCTCAGTCCTCGGTCCCGGTCCAGTTCCTCGGCCCCGGTCTAGATCCCCAGCCCCGACATCGGTCCCGGTCTAGGTCCCCGGCCTCGACCCCTACACTTGCCTCAGTCCCTGGCCCTGGTCCCAATCCCCGGCCCCGATCGCTGCCCTTGGTCCAGATCCCCGGCCTCGATTGCCGACCCCGGTCGCCTGCCTCGACCCCTGTCCTGATCCCTGCTCGACACCTATCCCCGGCCCTGGTCGCCAGTCCCAGCCTCGGCCTCGGCCCCGGTCGCCTGCCTCGGTCCCGATCCTCGATTGCCGACCCCGGTCCCGGTCTTGGCCTTGGTCGTCGGCCCTAGCCCAGGTCCCGATCCTCTGCCTCGGCCCCACCCCAGTCCCAGTCCCGATCCCCGACCCCTGTCGCCGACCCGGCCTTAGGCCCGAGCCCGATCCCGATCCTCGGCCCAAACACATGCCCCGACCTTGACCCCGGTCCCCGACCCCGATACCGACCCCGGGCTTGGTCGCCAGCCCAGGCCCCGGCCCCAGCACTAGTTGCCGGTCCCGACCCTGGTTGCCGGCCTGACCCCTGTCCCCCCTCCCAACACCGGCCCTGGTCCCATACCCGGTCACCAGCCTCGGTCCCGGTCCTAGTCCTGGTCCCGATCCCCGGTTGTCGGGGATTGCCCCAGCCCTGTTTTCAAAAAAAGTGAGAGACTCAAATTTGGAAAAGTGTTTTCACTTTTTTATTTTAGGGAATTCACTTTCTTATTTTAATGAATAAAATCTTTATTGACTGGAAAGTACTTTTCGTTGACCAAATCATTTTTTGCGAACCAAACTGACGAAAGTCCAGAAAACACTTTCCTCAAAACACAGGTACTCTGAGAGTTGTTGACTTGAGTGGGTGAATGCGCGTCGCATATGAACGCGAGGGGGGGGATCTGGTGCGTGCGGTGCGCACAGGTTATGTTGAGCTTGGGCGTACATATGAACAACTGCAATTTGCTGCTCTTGTTTGGATTTATAGAAATTGCTGGAGAGTGAGTTTTGGAGGTTTCGGTGATAGTGTTGGAAATAAAATTCAAACTTGGCTCCGTTTGTTTCAGGAAAAATAAATTGTTATTTCCTTATAAGTAATTACTTATACCGCATAAACCCGCAAAAATATCGAGACATAAAGTGTTGTTGATAATGGAAACATTTCTCGTTGATTTAATATTTCAACCGATACAAGTGGTTGTTTTTTAGAAAAAACAAATAGTTTTCAAGTTCTTTTTTGTGAAAGAAATGGAGCCCAAGAATTTAGGGAAATTCTATTTTTTGGACTGTTTCACGAGAAAAATTATCCTTTTGATGTTGTGGAAAATTATGAGGCATTTTAATATCTTGTAAATTTGTTTGAGCTATTTGAATATGTTTTGGGCCCACGAACCTAAGACCGAATCTTGGGGGCCGTGTTCATCAATTTCGCTGCTTTTAAGCCCATTGGCCTCATTGGAGGCCCCCCTTTCTCTTGCATTCGATCAGTCCATGAATTACAAAATTTAGGGATAAGTGCACTAAAAATCCTAAAATTTATCAAGAAAATGTAATTGAGTCATAAAACTTTTGAAAAGTGCAATAAAATCCTAAAAGTTATCACGAAAGTGTAATCAAGTTCTAAAATTTTTAAAATGTACAATGAAGTCCTAAAACTTATCCCAAAACTGCAATTGAATCATAAAAATTTCAAAAAGTGCAACTAATGAAGAGACTTGATTTCATCAATTTGATAAAGTTTCAGAACGTAATTGCACTTTTTTTTTTAAGTTGTAGGACTCAGTTACACTTTCTAACAAGTCGGCTGACGGTGGTTTTGGTGAAAGTGTATGTGTATTCGCATGGTTGATAGAGTGTTACTGAGGGAGATGATGGAGAAGGTGGAAAAGCAGGGTCGAAATCATAGGGATCTTGGGCGGGATCGAAGGTGGCAAATTTGAACACTATTTTCCTTCATGTTCTTGTAATATTCGAGTCTTTTTTTTTAAACTAAGGTCAAAGAAAGTGGTGGGACCCCTTGGAAAGAGAGAGAGAGAGAGAGAGAGAGAGAGAGCGCAATTGGTCTTTCTTTAAAGGGGACGTCGGAGTCTTCCAAAACAGAAAAAGGGAAAGGAAGAAAGAAGAGAAAGGAAAGAAGGGGAAGGAGAAGAGAAGGGAAAAAGAAGAAAGAAAGGGTTTTCTCATGCGCCCAAGCCACGTTGCCTTGCCAAGCTATCCCGACATCGATTAGCAAGTCCAATAAGTTTTTGCCATCTCATTCCTCCTATTGAAGTGACTTTTGGGATTTAGGACTCAAATTCGGATTTAGGGGAAACTGAGTTGCTGTGTTTGATTTCTTGGGCGATTGACTGCGTTTTTACTCGAGAATGATACTTTAAGATGTTATGAAGCTGTAGAATTTGACGGATCGTGAGAAGTTCTTATCGAGATTCATTATGAATATTTTGGCACCTACCATGAAATTTATGGCCCCTATCTAATAGTAAGAAGTGTAAAAAAAGAAATTATTTGCATATACATTCGAACAACTGTCGGTCATATTTCTCTTTTTCGAGAAATCGAAGAAATGAAAGAATCTGGAGTAATTAATGAACAAAATATTGCATAATCTAAAGTGCCTCTAGTCTATAGTAAGATGAATGAACCCCGTAAGTAAGTAGCATCTATAATCTATAAAAGAATCAATAGCAGCTAATAAAGAAAATGGAGTAGGTTACAGGCTAGTCGTCATTGCACACTAGCGGTTCAGTGGGAGGTATTTTTGATACCGCGATGGCTACTGAATAACCTCTTTTTCCTTTCTCAATTAGAAAGCCTTTGACCCTTGTATTCGTTCGCACATGCTGACACCTTTCGAAGCACTTTCTAGTGTGCGCTAACAAGCAGTTTACGCTTTAGTAGCTACCGTTTCACTGGCTCTAGTATTCACTGGCTTTCAAGGAATTTCCAAGTAATTAACTATTATTTAATGGATGAAAGTAGGAGAATTTTGATTTGTTTCATCGGCGATAATGCCTTTTCCTTTCGCATCAACTGATGTGCCGTTGCCCAATTTTATTTGATTTTTCACTGATGTGTCAATATCGGTGAACTTGACCCGATTTGAGATGGGGTTCGTTTTTGGCTATACATACATTTTCACAAATAAACTGTCCCAGACTAATTATTGTGGATCTTTCTTCCAAATAATTATGATGGAGAAAATACCACACCACACATCTTTTCACATACTTTTGCACGTCCCTTTGTAATGAAGGCTAATAGTATTTTTGACAAACTAGAGCCTCGGTCTTGTCTTGCCCAAAATGGCCACAAAGTCCACCATTATGAAGTTCGGTTAACAGAAGGAACGCTTTCTACTTCAGGAGCAAGGATAGTAGAAATATATAAATTGACCACTTTTCATTTTTTTCCTATTAATGTAATCTTTACTTAATTAATAATATATTCATTTTTTTATTTAAAGAATATTCGCAATGCTGTGGTTTGCCCGGAGCGAGCAATTCAAGTTTGATGCGCAATCAGTTCCACGTGAAGCGTAAACTTCAAGGGCTGATTTCCTTATTTTTTAGCTGTCGACTAAGGTTGGTCATGTTGAAACTTTTGTAGTACGTTAAATAATCCTTATTTTGACTTTAATATTTTGTTAATCGAAGTTTGTATGATCAAGCTGAGGAAGTTTTCGCAATTAGCGCTGGAAAATCTAATTTTTGAGGATTTTGATGCCGTGGGCTCTAATTTTGGTGTCGTGTAGCTGTGATTATTGTAGGAATAAACTTAAGGGTGTTGCAAAGTTAATACTTTTGATGGTTCGTGAATCGGATTTGTGATTTGTTCGAATGAAATTTCTAAAGTTGAGTATGCAGGCTGTCCAATGCGCGACCAACATCATTTTTTTTTCCATAGGTGTTGGGTTATCGACGTTTATACGTGTTCGCTAGCGTAGTATTTTTTCTAGCTTTTGATGTTATTTTCAATTATTATTTTTTATGATTTCAAGGTCCGCAGTTCAAGTAACTACTATAGGTTGGAATTTGACTTTTCAAGGTGAGTTGTATTTTCTCTTCTAATAATTTATAAAACTCATGCTTAAAGATAAGTATGTTATGATGATTTGACTTCTTGATAAGGTAAAGAAAAATGGTGTTTTAGAGTATTATTTTTTCATAAACATGATCGAGCTATTACTACCCATTTGATTATTTGTTATGGCTTATTGATGATTTGTTTTATGTAAAGATCGAAACACTATTTGAGAAACATGTTTTGAGGAAGGTTGTTGATTCGGTTCGTGAAACTAAATTGTTGTGTTTCTGGATTTAGTATTGTGGTTATTGCTTATATCTCCGTGGTTTGAACCCATTGAGGTGAGGGTGGTATGTATACTGCCAAGACGTGATTAAGCTGAACTGCCGACTGAAATGGGTGGCAGACCTAACCAAGATAGGTAAACTTGATCGCCTTGTCACGACGTTAAACGTGACCATCAAGATGGGTAAACTTGGTCGCATTGTCACTACGTTAAACGTGACCATAGTTGACGATGAGTACGAGATTATTCGATGGATGAACCATCGAAAGTTGGTTTAATGCGATTAATCAATGGATTAGACAATTCATAGTTTGTTATTACTATGAGTTGTTATTTGATTTACTTTGATGAATGCATAGTAATTTCTCGATCCGCTTAGAATAGATTGTACTTCTCACCGAGCTGTGGTTTGCTCGCTCCTTTTATCTCATTTATCTATCAGGTTCTTCGGCGAGCCGCAAGTAGGATCGAACGTGGACTTTTTGGGATAGTGGAGACACACACACACACACACATATATATATATATATATATATATATATATATATATATATATATATATTTTATAGTTGGTGAGTTTGAGCTTGATGTTGAAGAATAGTTATATGTTTATCTTTTTAGTTTTAGTAGATGAGCTCTGATATTTTGTAGATATGTGACATTTTTATCAAATATATATGGAAGTATATATATTTCGATATTAGGTTTTGTTTTGAGGCCACGTCCTTTGATTAAAAAAAAGACCGTCATGTCGTGCCCTTTTTCTTGAAAAATAGGGGTGTGACAGTTCCCTTCCCTCTAGAACCAAATCCAAGTTGCTTTATAACAAGCTTAACAGGAAAATGTGCTGTTGCGAGAGATGGCGGCGCCCCTTCTTCCCGACGGTGAGAGCTGTTATACACAAATTTTGAGAACCAACACAGAAGTTTCACAGAGGAAACTGCCATGGCAGCTTCCAAGAGGTAGTGTGAATGGTTTTTTTTTTTTTGTCAAATGGGCTCTAAGTCAATGCACGTCCGTGTCTGACCTCAAGTTGGAGAAAGTCCTCTATACTGCCGGTTTGAATTGATCAAAGATAAAATTGACAAGAGCAGCTGATCCGCAGTCGTTTGATCAAGGTAAGGCTCACACTTTGATAGGATATGAGAATCTCGAGCTTACGTTCTCATGCTCAATACATCAAACGAAGATGTTTGCCGTGTCTTTATGTCGTCAATCTAGGATGCTCAGTACTCGAAACATGACATCAACTTCTATCAATTCCGACAGAATTTTTCCTCTTTAACGAACTACTTCCGATGGGCCAACCACATTCCTGAAAGCCATTTTCCCAAGCCACAAATGGCATGTCTTCGTCTTGTTGATTTTGGTCTCGTTGCTGAGAAAAATGGTTCAGCAGATTCTTGGCCCCTGGAACTATCTTGAGGAACCAATTTGCAATCATTGGTTGTCATAACCAAATCTGATTCACCTTGTCGGGACAACGTAATTAACAATCGCACATGAATCCGTGTCCCCTCACTCTAGTGTTTGTTGACACCTGATTTTTAATCATATTTTATGTCGATTTTATTTCTAAAATTAATTAAAAATAGCAAAAAAAGTCATAAAATTGCAAAATCAACTTTGGAAGCCTTGGCCTAGCTTTAGGAACCAATTTTGAACAAAAAATATTTTTCATAATTTTTAGTATTTTTTCGAATTTATTTAATTATAAAATCCCAAAAAATTCAGAAAAATACCATTCGTGGTCAGAAAAATGCACAAAAATAGTAAATAATTTTATTTTAATTCCCTCTTCAAGTTGGTCTTGTTAAATCTTGAAAATTCGACTTTGGGTCACTATGTTCCTTCACAAATATACACCCGAATCGAGCATAAAAATTTCTCTTTGAGTATTTTAATTTTTAATTTCCACTCCCAATAAGTCATGACATTTGACCTAGAACCTTGAAGTGCTATTGGGTCAATTAGGCCTTCAATTTGATTAATTTTGACAAAAAGGACTTAAATGGAGAAATTTCTTTGCGATTTAGTCCCCGGTTTCGCAAATCTTAAAATTAAACCCTTCCTAGAGACACCTATGAAAATTAAATACCTCTACCCTATGTTTTTCATCGTCCCGAACTCAGTGGCGCCCTCAATTTGGACTGATTTGACCATTTGAGCCTTCGATTTGGCGAAAATTATTTTCGGATCCTAGGCATAATTCGGGATTTTCGCTAAATTCCAATTCAATTATTCTCGAAAATACCCGTTTTAGACGGAAAACATGTCGAGGAAATCGATTGTGGCATCAATTTCATGAAAAACGGTCAATTAGGGACTCAATTAGGAGAAAATTGATAACCGGATCGGTCGGGTCGGACCCGACCCGACCCGACCGAATCGGGTCTGCAGCTTCTGCTCCCTTTCACGTACAGAATAGAGAGCAGGAGAGCAGGGCAATCGGCAGAGATGAAGGGAGCATCGTGCGACCAAAAACTCAGAGGACGTACCAACTTTTTCAGAGGGAGAGGAATGGTGACCGTACTCTCGGTTCCCGGACGGCTTTGGCATATTAGGGTTGGAGAGAGAGAGAGAGAGAGAGAGAGAGGAGGGGGGTTTTTCGAACACAAAAAATAGAGAGGAGGCCGAGAGAGAAAGGGAGAAGTTCGACTCAGACCAATCACCACCGGAGCCCTAGTCGTCGTCGGCAAGCTCCAAACAGGTCGGTTCTTCTCCCCGACCTCTGTTTCCATAGTGCACGCCACGTGCTCGATAAAATGTCTAAATGGACATTGTAGTTTTTGGCTCTCGGCTGTGTAGTCCCTGGGCTCTATTGTTGCGAGTCTCACCTCAGACCTTCATTAGAACTTGCTCTAACCCCGGCTTGATGTTTATTTTGCATCGAAAACCATCGAGAACGATGGCCGAAGCTTCGTCGGCCACCAGTAGGACCTAAGGCTCGTCGGAGGAGTTCGTACGGTCGCCGACCCTTAAAGGGGTTCAAGTAAGCTTCTAAACCCTTCATGGATGCTCTTTGAATGATTGGAACGAGTTTGAAAGTAAATTTTTTTTTTTTGCAAATACCTCACCGGAGCTGGTTCGGTCGCCGTGCTTTTGGAGTAGTTTCCGAAGTGTTTTGGGCCATGTTTTTGTTGTATGTCAATGTGGGATGCTGGGGGTTCGTTTTGGTGTCGAAATCGCGCCGTTTTCGCGTCGTTTGGACGTCGGAAACGTGTTTCCGGCGAAGCGCCGGCGAGGGACGCCGGCTAGAGGTGTGCATGGTCTGGGCCGGTCCGGTCCCGGCATGAACCCGAGGACCGGACCAATAGTCCGGTCCCCATACTTTCGGGACCATGGACCGGACCGGGACTGAACAGGACCAGGACCGTCGGTCCGGTCCGGTCCCGATCCGGTCCTGGTCCCGGCCCAACCGCTACAAAACCTACTACTACATTTTTATTCTTCCTCTAGCTGACCGCCAAGCCCAGCGACCAACTAGAGGTGGGGGCAAGCTTCGTTGGCCCTCATCTTGGCTGGAAGAAGATGAAAATAAAAGAACAAAGAGAGAAAAAAAAGGAAAAAACAAATCCCAGAAAATATTAAAATATATTAAACGACTATTGTATTCCACATTGGGGCTCGACAACTTGAGTCACCGAATGCCAAAACACCACCAGGATAGCAAACTGAATGCCATATGAATGCTGGGCTAGTCCGGGATTCTTCTTACTCTTGAGAGCGAAGGGGATTCCGTTTTATTTTCAATTTCTTTTGTAATTATATATATTTATATATAAAAATAATTATATATTATTGGCGGTCCGGTCCTAACACAAGAACCCGAGGACCGGACCGCCCAGTCAACGGTCCCATTTATTGGGACCGAGGACCAACCCATCCACCTCAAGGATTCGACCAACCCGCCCGGTCCGGGCCGGTCCGATCCAATTTGCACACCCCTAACGCCGGCTCCGGTCTTCTTCCCCGGCGAGCCCTTGACCAGTCAACGAGGCTGACGTGGCGCGCCACGTCAGTCGCCGGGGGAGCTTCGTTAAAAAAAAAAAGAAAAATTCAAAAATCGGACGGCCATGGGTGTGCCACGTGTCGCGATACGGTATTTTCAAAATTAAATAAGTGATTTTATATTAATAAATAGATTTTCAAAAAATAAATAAGATTTGATCCAACGACTATTATTTCGCCAAGTGGCGATCTGTGGGTCATCCAATCTAGTTCAAGATCGGACGCACCAGGAGAGGCCACGTGTCGAATTATGGACCCTCCGATGGGGTATTTTCGGATAAATTAAAGAAAATGATAAAAAAATAAAAAAAATTCCAAAAAAATCAAAACGATGTTGTTTTAGGCCGGTTCTCGACCCGTAGGGTCGGGCCGGGCGCCTGAGAGGCACGAGCCGGGTTTGACCCGGTCTAGAAAATATTTTTAATAAAAAAATTTAAAAAATTATAAAAATCTAAAAAATTAATTAAAAATAGGAAAATTATTAAAGAAAAATTCAGAAAAATTCGGAAAAAACTCGAAAAAATTTAAAAAAATCTAGAAAATGGGTAATGGCCACAATCAATTAGCCATGACCTATTTTGGGTCCTTTGAACCCCAATCCTTCTAAAATGACGATTTTGCCCTTTAGGCAAATCGTATCCCAAAAATTGAAGAAATTCAAGAAATTCCAAAAAAACTTCAGAAAATAGGAAATGGCCACGATCAAATGGCCATAACCTATTTTGGATCTTTCGAGCCCCAATTCTTCCGAAATGACGATTTTGCCCTTTAGGCGAATCGTCTTCCAAAAAAATTGAAAAAATTCCGAAAATTCCAGAAAAATTTCAAAAAATAGGAAATGGCTACAATCAACTGATCATGACCTATTTTTGGTCTTTTGAAACCTGATCTCTTCAAAAATGACGATTTTGCCTTTTAGGCAAATCATCTCCCGAAAATTGGAGAAATTTCAAAAATTCCAAAAAAAAATCTAGAAAATAGGAAATGGCTACAATCAACTGACCATGTCCTATTTTGGGTCTTTCGAACCCCAATCCCTTCAAAAATGACGATTTTTCCCTTTGGGCAAATCGTCTCCTGAAAATTGTAAAAATTTAGAAAATTCCGAAAAAATTCCAGAAAATAGAAAATTGCCATGATCAACGGGCCATGACCTATTTTGGGTCTTTCGAACCCCAATTCTTTTCAAAATGACGATTCTGCCCTTTTGGCGAATCGTTTCTCAAAAATTGATGAAAAATCCAAAAAATCTAGAAAATGGGAAATGGCTACAACCAACTGGTCAAGACCTATCTTTGGTCTTTCGAATCCCGATCTTTTCAAAAATGACGATTTTTCCCTTTAGGCATATCATTTCTTGAGAAATTTTGAAAAATTCAAGAAATTTCTCACGATCAACAGGCAATGACCTATTTTGTTTAATTCAACACCCAAACCTTCTAAAAAATGATGATTTCGCCCTTCGTGTTGTCTCATTTTAATTTCAAATCTTCATACTTTAATAGAGCACTTACTTTATTTGGTTGACCTTGTAGTTCTCGGTATCACTTCTATTGTGGGTCAGTTCCTACCCTCTAATTGGAGACCGGAATGGACATGGTCAATTTCCAGCCTGTAGAACCGAGAGCCTCCCGTGTCCACATTGGGAAAGGATTGAACTGGTCGGTCTCGATCCAATTCCGAATTCCAGGAACTGCTGGTGTTTTTTTTTTCTTCTTTTATAGATTAGTATAAAAATAAACTAGAAACATTGTGCTCGATTAATACTGTCTTCATTTTTTTTTGTGATTGTATATTAAAAAAAAAGCTGGCATGTTCCGTCGGTCTGGTTCGGTTGGTATAGTTCCTTCCTAGGAACCATTGAATCAGATCGATTTGGGTGGGAACTTACTCAAAATTTCTCGGTTCGATTCCCGGGTTGGACCGGTATAAACGCATGCACCTAATATAAACCGTATGAACACTTTATAATTTATATCAACTAAAAGAAAAAAAAAAGGAGAGGGGACAAGAATTCTTTTTTTTGGGGGGGGGGGCTTTTGGGACTCCGCAGTATCAGTTAGGCAATCGACGTGGAGACAAATGAAGGCAAAACGAGCTGTCACAAGAAGCCGTTGGGCCCACCAGCAACGAAATCCCAATTACCGACAAAACAAAATAACAATGGACTCCTTCGTAATTTTCCATTTGAATGAATAGATGGGCTAAAATCGAGAAAAATACACTACAAGTGCCATAACTTTCGTATGACGTTCACTTAAGTGCCATAACTTTCAAAACGTTCACTTGAGTGCCACATCGGAGCAAAAATATTCGGATGAGTGCTAATTTTGGCCAAAAGTGTTTATCGGAGTGCTACTTTAGCCGGAAAATATGATGTGAAATTTTCACTAATATTTTATTGAATTCTGAGTGCCATGTGGAAATTCCACGTCTTTTTTTAATAGCAAACTAAAACCAATTCTAAAAATCGATTCGGGTGAGTCTACACCTAGAATCGGAAACCGAACCGATTTCAACCGGTTCCCAAAATTTAGAACCGGTACCCGGACCGGTTTGAGAGAGAACCTATTCTCGTCCCCTTTTTTCGGGTGGGCCGATTCGGGTTCCGGGTCAACCCGGTCCGGTTGCACACCCCTACAATATATAATAAAAAGATGCTTATTAATAAGTTTTGATAGATTCTCAACTTGCTTACTTTTAATCAAGTAAAATTTATTCGGCCGTCAAGAACATCTAATTACTTCATTTTTTTTTTTATAGATTCTCGAAAAATTTACGGTGACGTCGACTAATGATATTATTATTCTTCGCCTACGAGGCTACGAGAACGCAACTGCCTTCACGGGATGAGCGCTTGGATCAGCGTGACCACTTGATCACGTGAGCGTCACGTGCCATTTATTGATGCGGCTCACTCATGAAATCGACGTATCCGCAAGCTGCTTGCTGAGGGCTAGACAAAAGGAAAGAAACCAACGTGTTGCGAAGTGTGCTAAAATTAATGGGCTACACACATCACTGTTGGTCCAAAACCAAATAAAGTAAGTGCTCTATTAAAGTAAGATTTTGGGGGGGGGGGGGGGGGGGGGGGGGGGTTTCGAAACGACGATAGCTATATTTTTTGTTTTTTTGGTCGAAATCGAGATAGCTAGTTAGGACATACTTTTGTGTAGATTTTGTACTCTTGAGTCTTGAGACCTTGGGATCAGTTTTTACTTTTGTCATGTATGGTTACTCCGAGACTATGTCCATCTCTTAGGTCAACGGCTGTGCCACCCCTTTTTTTTTTTTTAAATTTTTTATTGCGGATTTAGGGTACAACATTGTTGACCAAGGAAGAAAATAGTATTGTCCAACACCCTCTCGCTGAGATGAGATTTTCATGCAATCGGAATTAATGTATTGCAAAACAACAGAATTTCAGGAGTCTCGTAACTCGCGCATCAATAATTTCTTATCGTTATGAGCGATGATACTTCTCTTATTACTGGTGATTTTTAGATCAATTTGCACATAAATTATGACATCTTAAATCCGGTATCGGTTGTCATAACTTCTCGGGGATGCATGAGTTAATCTCCACCCTGACCACTCTCAGATCACTTAATTTTGAGAGCCTGCTCTACTTACAACGGGTCGGATCATTACCTTAACAATATAGATTATCTGGGTCCAGATAACTCTTCAGCTCTGAGAAGCGAAGTGGAGTCCACCGCAATCCCCGCCGGAGACGTCAATTTCTGCTGATGCTCCTCCCAAAACCTCCTATCATACTCCTCCCATCTCTCCTCGATGTTAACGCTACGGCCTTCGAGTGCTCGGGCTACCTGTGCCATGGATGGTCGTTCTCCTGGGTCCGATTGTGTGCACAAGAGAGCCAGCTGGATCACTTTCTTCATCTCCTCCTCGTCATACGCACCTTGCAGATAGGAATCGACTAGAATTTCCCACCGACGCTCTTCCAGATGCTCTTTTACCCAATCGTGTAACATCGCATCGTCCTCGTTTGCAAGCCTTGCAATATCAAAAGCTCTTTGTGCGGTCAAGAGTTCCAGAAGCATTACCCCGAAAGCAAAGACATCGTTCTTCACCGTGCATTCCCCGGTACTGAGATACTCTGGCGCAATATGTCCTATTGTGCCGCGTACCGCTGTCGTGACATGAGAAAATTCACTGTAGGATCTTGGTTCGGCCCTCGGAAGTATGGGCGCATCCTTGACGCCATCCACAGAGTATCTGCCGTGCCCGCGATCCACCAACAAGGCCAACCCAAAGTCTCCAATGTGAGGCTCAAATTCCTCATCCAACATAATGTTTGCAGCTTTGATGTCTCGGTGCAGTATGCTCAGATCATGCAGATGGGACAGCCCTCTCGCAGCTCCCCTGGCTATTTTTATGCGGGTAGGCCAGTCCAGCGGGGATTGATCAACCTTTCGGTCTCTCAAGCATGATGCCAGACATGTATTGATCATGAATGGGTAGACGAGCAATAAGTCTCTGGATTTTGGGGTTCTGCAAAATCCGAGCATGGGAAGCAGATTGTGATGTGGCTGTGTGATGCTACCAATCATTACTTCTCTTTCGAACTGAGCGATAGTATCATGAGTGCATTCGTCTTTGCATCTTTTGATTGCCACTAGAGAGCCATCGGCTAACCGACCCTCGTAAACTCTGCCAAATCCACCTCTGCCTACGAGTTTCCCGTTGCTAAAATTCCCGGTAGCCACTTTCAATTCCTTTAGAGTAAACTCTTGAAGCTGGCGTTGTTGAAATTCAGGATGGACATCGAAATTGATGCTATAAAGTGGTATCTGTGCGGATTGGTCTCCAATCTCATCATCATGAGATTCAAAACCTGGGGCTCCTGAGACGAGAGAAGTGCCGGCTGCAATGAGTCGGCTGACAAGGGCTCTGGTGAAGGTGCAGGTGTAGTCGCATGGCTGGCAGAGTGTTGCAGAGGGTGATGATGATGGAGTAGGTGGAAAAGCCGGGTTGAAAGCATCGGGATCCTGGGCGGGGTCGAAGGTGGCGAATTTGAACACCATTTTCCTTCCCGCTCCCTTTCTCTCTAGAAACCAAACCTGAGTTGCTTTGTTACGAGCTTAACAGTATAATGAGCGTTGCGAGAGATCGCTGTGCCCCTTCTTCTGGGTTAGAGCTGATATATGCAAGTTCTAAGAACCAACTCAGAAGTTTAAACAGAGGAAACTGCAGAGGAAGCTGCCACTTATTTAGAAGTTTTAAAAACTAACTTAGAACAGAAGTTTTACAGAGGAAACTGCCATGGCAGCTTCCCTAGAGGCAGTGTGAATGGCTTCATATAAAATGAGCACTAAGTCAGTCCAGAGAAGACTTTGAGATATTAGGAGTCCCCTGCAAACTGGTGTGTGCCCACGCGGAATTTGCCGCTTTCCAAGCACAAAGGGCCCTCTTCTTATCAATTTAAGCTTCCTTGCTAACAAAAATGGTCCAACAGATGCTTGGACCCTAGAACCATCTTTAGCAACCAATCAGTAATCCCTAGTGTCATAATGAATCTAGAAGCTGCTGCTGACTCAGGTTACTGGTGCGAGCCGAGCCAAAGTAAAGCATGGACCTAGGCTTCATGAAGCAAGTCCCAACCACAAACAACTTCAGGTCAATACTCCGGCGGGGCTTTTTCCGATTTACGTTGCGTGCAGAAATATTTTGGAACTGACATAAACCTACACGACCCACCACCGGCTGCCACGAGATGAAAATTAGTACTTTTGGATCTTGAAAGATGCATCTCATTAATACCATAATTCCAGGATCTACTGAAGCTCACTGCAGCAACTGATGTAGAGGTACCAACTTAAGATAAAGAGCTGTTAGTCGATCTACAACGTTTATTACTTTGGGCTAAGTAAGTACTTTGGTTAGGAATTGATAAGATGAAACCTGCAAGTGGATCATCTTCCACAATGAAAGTTATGTAGTGGAATTAGATCTCTGATTATTCTTTTCCATGACAAAAAAGGTAACTGATTCTTTTCACACGTGTTTTAGAAACTTTCTTGGAGCTCGTCTGGTCGGAAACCTTCATATTCTTCCACAATACCCACTTCTCTTCATTTTTCCCCCTTGTCTGTTGCACTCGCTTTGCAATTGGGGTCGTTGAGATAAGAGAAGCACTGACTGCAAACCGGACGATGCCTACCGCCTTAGTGCTCCGGCGATCACACTATTGGCAAGCAGGCCGATGATGGTGTCGTGGAAGGAGAATGGTGGGATCTTCAGTAACAGTGATGGTGACGAAGATAAACACAAAAGAAACTACAATGCAGGTTCTAAGAAACGCTCTCTGTTTGGCTTTTCTAGGGACTCTCCTCTGATGAGAGTCACAAGAAGAGCAGACTATCGAGGTTGCTCCGGTCAAGTCGGGCATGTCATGTGGTGACAACCGTCGACGCGGTGCTGGACGAATTCATCAATCTGATCGGTACCTCGCCAAAATCACAATCCAATGATGAACTTTCCACGTATCTCTCTCTTGGACTTGGCCCACCCTCATACTCGTTTTCATCCTGATTTTACTCTCTGGATCTTTATATTTGAAGATTAACTCAACTAGTTGCACGTACTTGTAGAGCAGATACATCAGGTACTTTCATTTCATAAGGCACAAAATACAGTGAGTATCCAGTTTCTTACCGTTTAGTTTTATCCATGGTGTAGTCTGAGAGTTCTCCGCAATTCTTCGATAAATTTTCCACAGCCCATAAAGGTGGTTTCTGGTTTTGGGATACGGTAGCGCGAACAGAGACAGAGAGAAGAAGAAGATTGGGGGTGGGGTGTGGTTGTCGTGCGTCGAGAGAAAGCACTCTATTTGGCTTTTCCTGGGACTTACTCTATAAAATCAACCAATGTAGCATCACTAATAAAATGAATACAAATCATGCATATTCCAAAATTAATCTATTTATTTCGTGGAGCATGAAGACATGTACGAATTCTTAAGGAAGAACATAAGCTTAATTCAATCCTAAACTTTTTTCTCCTGTTAGTTGAGTCATAAATATTTTACAATTGTGGAATTCGGTCCATTTGGCCAACTGGCGCTAACGTCGCAAATTTTTCTTATAACAATTTAAAAAAAAAAATTCTATTTTCGATTTTTTTTTTAGTTTTTTTGATAATTTTCCCTCGGCCTTTGTTGTCCCAAATAAAAAAAGCCATAAAAAACAATTAAAAATAATTAAAATTTTAATAAAAAAATTTCATGTGAGCACCAACTGGCCAAATGAACTGAATTAATACATAAAATAAAAACATAGTGAAAAAATAAACATACTTAAAATTGAAAAATATTAGAATATTATTAAAATTTCCCACATCAATTTTGGCTGGCCGAATGGACTAAATTGACATAATTACAAAAGGTTTATGACTCAATTGGAATAATTGCATTAGGGTTAAGACTTTGTTGGTAATTCTTCCCTTCTTTCTCAAAAGAAATTCTAAAACAAAGAATCAATTTTTTCATTCTTATTTTTGCTCCAAATCTATTCCCCGGGAACAGAATAAGAGAATTTGAAAATAAAAAATCATTTACGTTATCAAATAAGTTTATCATCGTTTTTTGCTTTAGAGAACATAATTAGAAAATTAGAATAGTTGCCAAACAAGTTTAAATGGCTTGAATTATCACTGGACGTGGCAAAACAAAGTTGGTCCAGCTTGGCGAGGTTTTCGAGGTGTGTACTCCTTTCTCTTTATTTTTTCCTTTCTTTCTTTTATTTTTCTCCTTCTTTATTTTCCTTTGTTATGCGCATTGTTTGGGGTTTTTTTTTTTAATAATCAAATTAGGTTTAAAAAAAAACATATATACCAAATTGGGTGTTGCTCGGCAGTTGTTCTGCCAAGTAAGCCTTTGCTCGGCACATAGAGTGCCACTTGCATATATATATATATATATATATATATATATATATATATATATATATATATATATATATATATATACTTTCTTGTTTTGTTTTTTAAACTTTTTTGTTCCAAACCTTTTTTTTTGTTTTTAAACCTTTCTACAGTGCCGAACAAAGCCTCCAATTTCTTTTTTCTATTTTTTAATCATTTTTTTATTATTCAATTTTTTTCGCTCGGTTGCTCATGCACCACGATGATGTGCCTCAACTCCGCAGCCCCGTCATTCGCTTGTTCATTCGTTCGCTCACTCATGCACCATGATGACGTGCCTCAACTCCGCGGTCCGGTCATTGGCTCGTTCGTTCGTTCGCTCACTCATGCACCACAATGACACGCCTCGACTCCGATGCCCGTCATTCGCTTGCTCGCTCGTTCGCTCGCTCATGCACCTCCCGCCCCATCATTCTCTCGCTCTTTCGTTGGCTCGGCCATTCACCACGATGATGCGCCTCGACTCCACGGCCCCATTGCCGTGGTGCAAGAGCGAGCAACAAGCGTGGCGACGGGGGTCGCAGAGTCGAGGCGCGTCATCGTGGTGAATGAGCGAGCGAAAACAAATTGAATAATAAAAAATGATTAAAAGAAAACAAGAAAAAGAAATTGGAGGCTTTGTTCAGCACTGTAAAAAGGTTTAAAAAATACAATAAAGGTTTGGAACAAAAAAAGGTTTAAAAAACAAAACAAAAAAGTACAAAAAAAAATAAGCAAGTTGCTCGGCGTTATGACTGCCGATCAAGCCTTGCTCGGCGGTATGACTGCCAAACAACACCCTATTTGGTAAATATATATTTTTAACCTAATTTGGTAATTTTTTTTTAAATCCTACTTTGAAAAAAAGCTTGTTGGTTCCTTTTCCTTTTATAACAAGTCTGCTTCTTCCTTTTTTTTCCTTCTTCTTTTTTACTAGCTAAGTAGCATTTATACCGACATGCGATATGATATGACACGACACAACAACATAATGTTATTTCTAAAAAATAATGAATTTTGACACATTGGAACATGCTATATATTAAATATTGTTTCTACATATACATGACATGTATATGTAGAAATATCAACGGTAAGTTCCTTCTCCTTCTCCTTCTCCTTCTTCTTCTTCTTCTTCTTATTCTTATGTTAGGTATTCACGATTTGATTTTTTTATTGATTAGATATATTAATGTTAGGTGGCTAGGTATATAATTTAAGTATATATATTTTTGATAAATTTACATTTTGACTCTTAATTTCTTGAAAATGCTTAAAGTTGATTATGTATGTATCGAAATGGCTTGTCGGGATGATGGATTTGCATGTAGCCGGCGTATCTGGAGCGCCGATCAAGTGATGGTCGCATGTCGGAGAGTGTACGGAATATTCCAGAGAGCATCGACGCTTCCTAATTTACCAGTCTATTTTTTTTTTTTGGGCAAACTAGTCAAATATGCAATTATATAAGCTAACAACCACCCGGAAAACACTTAGCTGACAGCCCTCCCCCTCAAGTCAGACGGTGGGACGATCAACTAATGACCCCAAAACTATTTTGTGGAAACGGGATCACTTGCTGATCCGATTTCCACACTTTGACTCCCCATTTTCCTTTTTATTTTTTAAGTTTTTATTGTAAGCTAAATTAGAAGACAAAATATATAAGATAATTACTTTTTTTTTATTGTTTTAGCTATTAAAAATTTGAGAAAAGCTAAGAAGACATTTAGTGAGAGTGACAGACCCATGCGTACCATATATGCGTGTGATATGTTTATCAATCAAAAGTCTACGTTTGATATATACGAACCACGTATCCGCGTGATACGCTTGTCAATTGAATATGTTTCTTTAGAACCTTAATTGTGCGGGCCTTTTAGATTTTTCTATTTTAATTTTAGTTTACAATGAAAATACATAAAAAGTACCAAAAAAAAGAAAAAAAAAAAGAAAATGGAGAGTCAAAGTGTGGAAATCGGATTAGTAAAGGGATCCGATTTCCACAAAACAGTTTTATGGTAATTAGCTGACTGTCCCACCATCTGAATTGACGGGATAGTCAGCTTAGCCGACCTCAACCACCCCCATTAATCAGAGTTATCTTTTCGAGGGATTGGTCCATGTGGAACGGACCGGATTGTTACGTCAACTAAATTATCTAGAGCAGGATCCCCTGCTCTAGTGGCAGGGGATCCGGATCCAAATTATCTGGGTCCAGATAATTCTTCAGGACTGAGTAGCGAAGAGGAGTCGTCTAGAATATGTTCATGGCTTCGGAATTGCCCTTTGTAATTAAAATATTCCAAGTAACTCTGATACCCCGACGAGTAACGATACTCCTCCCATCTTTCCTCGATGCTATGGCCTTCGAGCATTCGGGCTACTTGCGCCATGGATGGTCGTCTTGTTGGGACTGTTTGGGCGCACAAAAGAGCCAGCTGGATCACTTTCTCCGTCTCCTCCTGGTCATACTCGCCCCGCAGATCAGGATCCACCAGAATTCCCAAGCTATGCTCTACCAGATGCGCATTTACCCAATCGAGTAACCTCATGTCCGCGTCGTTTGCAAGCCTTGAAAGATCAAGAGCAGTTTGTCTGGTCACGAGTTCCAGAAGCATTATCCCGAAAGCAAAGACATCGGCCTTCACCGAACATTTCCCGGTACCTAGATACTCTGGCGCAATATGTCCTATTGTTCCACGTACCCCTGTCGTGACATGAGAACATTCACTGGCTTCGGATTCGTTCCTCGGAAGTACGGGTGCCTCCTCGATGCAATCTCCATAGCATCCACCGTGCCTGCGATTGTGTTGGAGCCATGCGTGAATCAATTCTGCTGCATGTTTTGTCCTTATGCTATTCAATTGGGTTTTACTTTTGTTATTTTAATCAAGTAATAATGATAGGGGTTGCAATGTTGTAATTATGATAGGGGTGGCAAGTTTCATTAGGGATTGATTAATTTTATTAGGGGTTGGTTGTTTATTATTAGTCTAAGAAGTGGGTGTTGCAGGTTGCAAGTGTAATTGTGGTTTCAAAAAGGGTGTTCCCTTGCTACGTGTATAAAACCGGTTCTGCAACCAAGAAATAAAATGAATCCTTTTTTCTCATTCTATCATCTCTCTTCATCTCTCTCCCTTTTTGCTACGCAACTTGAAAGGCTTCTCTCTGAAGTTTGAAGTTTGAGAAAATATTGCTGAACATCTCTCAGCAACAACAGTGGTATCAGAGCTCTTCTGAAGGATCTTAAGGGACTGTGAAGTGAAGATAAGCGTGCGTGATGGAGGCAGGTTCAAGTGGTTTCTCTGCTATGGCTACTCCAGTCTTTACTGGGGAAAACTATCAAGTTTGGGCTGTCAAGATGACAGCATTCTTGGAGGGTCATGATTTATGGGAGGCTGTGGAGAATAATTATGAGGTTGCTCCACTTCCAAACAATCCGACCATGAATCAGATAAAGTACCATAAAGAGAGAACCACAAGGAAGGCCAAGGCAAAGTCTTGCCTGTACGCTGCTGTCTCAGCCCCAATCTTCACAAGGATCATGAGATGTGATTCTGCGAAGGCAATATGGGATTTCTTGAAGACTGAATACGAGGGAGATGAGAAGATAAGAAGCATGAAGGTGCTGAATCTCTTGAGGGAGTTTGAGAGACAGCAAATGAAGGATTCAGAGTCAGTGAAGGAATATTCTGATAGGCTGATTGAGATAGCCGAAAAGATCAGAGTCTTGGGGACTGACTTGAAGGATGAAAGGCTGGTTCAGAAGATCCTAGTGTCTCTTCCAGAGAAGTTTGAAGCTACCATAGCTTCTTTGGAAAATACAAGAGACATAGCTGACATAAAGCTTGCAGAATTGTTAAGTGCCTTGCAGGCACAGGAGCATAGAAGAATGATGAGAAGAGAAGAGCACGTAGAGGGTGCACTGCAAGCTAAAGTGAAGTTTAATGATGGAGGCAAATGGAAGAAATGGAATCAGTCAAAAGGGAATGCACGTGACTCCAAGTTTGAAGCAAAAGAAGGAAGTTCTAGTGGGTCTGGCAACTGGAAGAAGAATAAGAAACCTTGTCAACACTGTGGTGGAATTAATCACCAGTCCTTTAGATGCTGGAGAAAGCCTGATGTCAAGTGCAGAAGATGTCACAAGTTTGGTCACATGGAAGCTATTTGCAAAGAGAAAAATCATCAGCAAGCAGGAGAAGCACAGATTGCAGTAAATGAGACTGAGGAAGAACACTTGTTTGTAGCTTCCTATTCTAGCTCTTCCGTTGTGAATGATGCATGACTGGTGGATAGTGGCTGTACAAATCATATGACTGGCAATTTGAAGCTGTTTAGGAGTCTAGACAGGTCAGTTAGGTCCAAAGTCAGAATTGGCAATGGACAGTATATCGAAGTGCAAGGGAAGGGTACAGTGACTATTGAAGGAAATCAGGAGGTGAAGCTGATAAATGATGTTCTCTTTGTGCCAAAAGTTGACCAAAATCTGTTGAGTGTTGGTCAATTAGTTGAGAAGGGCTATAAGGTGAAGTTTGACGGGAAGGAATGCCTTATTGATAATGCAGATAGCAAGGAAGTGCTGAGAATACCAATGAAGGACAAATGCTTTCTATTCAAGCCACAGGAGATGCAACAAATGGCTTTGAAGTGCAAAGAAGAAAATGCAGAGCTATGGCATAAAAGGCTTGGGCATGTTCACAGGAAGAACATGTTGTTTATGCAGAGGAATAGTTTGGCAGATGACTTGCCAAGTTTGGAGGAGGAATTTTCACAGTGCAAAACTTGTCTTCTGGGCAAGCAAGCCAGATTACCTTTCAAAGGAGGAGGCTGGAGAGCACGTGAGAAGCTGCAATTAGTCCACACAGATTTATGTGGACCTATGTCAGAACCACCTCTCACCGGTAGCAGGTATTTCATTACTTTCACAGATGATATGACTAGGATGAGCTGGATTTATTTTCTGCAAGCCAAGTCTGAAGTTGCTGATGTGTTTGTAAAGTTTAAAGCCTTAGTTGAAAATCAAAGTGGGAAGAAAATCCATATGCTCAGGTCTGATAATGGTTCTGAGTATACTGCCTACAAGTTTAAGTTAAATTGTGAGCAAGCAGGCATTGTGCAGCAGTTCACTGCTCCCTATTCACCTCAACATAATGGGGTCAGTGAGAGGAAAAACAGAAGCATTATGGAGATGGCTAGATGTATGATGCAGGAGAAGATGTTACCTAAGAAGTTGTGGGCCGAGGCAGCTAATACTGCAGTGTTCTTGTTGAACAGATTGCCCACAAAGTCCTTAGAGAGGTCAACACCTTTTGAAGCCTGGTATGGTGTTAGACCTTCTGTGAAGAATTTGAAGATTTTTTGGTGTTTGTGTTATACTCATGTTCCACAGGTCAAGAGGGATAAGCTGGATCAAAGAGCTGAGCCTGGAATCTTCATTGAGTACAGTCTCCAATCAAAGGCTTACAGGATTTTTCAACCTATGACAGGAAAGGTGACTGTGAGCAGAGATGTTGTTTTTCTAGAGGAAGAAGAGTGGAATTGGACAGAAGAAAAGAATGTAGGACAACATCAATCTGCAGAACAACCTACAACAATTGTACAGGTTGATGAAGTTGTGGATGGATTGGAAGATACTATGGATGGTCTTCCAGTAAGAGGCACAAGGTCACTTGCTAAAATTTATGAAAGAAGCAATGTGACAGTGCTTGAACCAGCTAACTTTGTGGAAGCTAATAAGAATCAGAGATGGATTGCAGCAATGCAGGAGGAGTTGGCAATGATTCAGAAGAACCACACATGGGAGCTTGTTGATAGACCATCTGATAAGAACGTGATTGGGGTTAAGTGGGTGTTCAGAACAAAACTTAATCCTGATGGTTCTGTCAATAAACACAAAGCCAGACTGGTTGTGAAAGGTTATGCTCAAATATGGGGAGTAGACTATTCTGAGACTTTTGCTCCAGTTGCAAGACTTGATACAATTAGGCTACTATTAGCTGTTGCAGCAGAGAATGAGTGGCCTATATTTCAGTTAGATGTCAAGTCTGCATTTCTGAATGGAGAGCTTGAGGAGGAGATTTTTGTTGAACAACCTGAAGGTTTCAGTATCAAATGGCAAGAAGAGAAGGTATACAGATTGAGGAAAGCTCTATATGGACTGAAGCAGGCTCCAAGAGCTTGGTATGAGAAGATAGACATATATTTGCAAGATTTTGGCTTTGTAAGAAACTTGAGTGAATTCACTCTTTATGTCAAGAGGGTGAATAACAGTGTTGTAATTCTGTCACTCTATGTAGATGATTTGTTGGTAACAGGGAATGATGTGGATCTGATAGAAAGTGGTGAAGTTAAGTTGGTCTATTGCAGGTCAGAAGATCAACTTGCAGACATATTCACAAAGCCACTTCAAGCTGGAAGATTTGAATTGTTAAGAAAGAAAATAGGAGTTTGCAGCAGCAACTGATCCAAGGAGGAGTTTGTTGGAGCCATGCGTGAATCAATTCTGCTGCATGTTTTGTCCTTATGCTATTCAATTGGGTTTTACTTTTGTTATTTTAATCAAGTAATAATGATAGGGGTTGCAATGTTGTAATTATGATAGGGGTGGCAAGTTTCATTAGGGATTGATTAGTTTTATTAGGGGTTGGTTGTTTATTATTAGTCTAAGAAGTGGGTGTTGTAGGTTGCAAGTGTAATTGTGGTTTCAAAAAGGGTGTTCCCTTGCTACGTGTATAAAACCGGTTCTGCAACCAAGAAATAAAATGAATCCTTTTTTCTCATTCTATCATCTTTCTTCATCTCTCTCCCTTTTTGCTACGCAACTTGAAAGGCTTCTCTCTGAAGTTTAAAGTTTGAGAAAATATTGCTGAACATCTCTCAGCAACAACAGATTGATGAACTTAGCCAACCCAAAGTCTCCAATGTGAGGCTCAAATTCCTCATCCAACAGAATATTTGCAGCCTTGATATCTCGGTGCACTATGTTCAGATCGTGCAGATGGGACAGCCCTCTTGCAACTCCCATGGCTATTTTTTTGCGGGTAGGCCAGTCCAGCGGGGGTTGCGTCACAGGTCGCTCTCTCAAGCACGATGCCACATCTTCATTGATCATCAAGGGGTAGACGAGCAATGAGTCCCCGCTTTTTGACGCTTTGCAAAATCCGAGCATGGGAAGCAGATTGTGATGTGAGGGTTCGATGCTACCAATGATTAACTCTGTTTCGAACTGTGGGATTCTACCTTCAGTTTGTTCTTCTTTGCATCTTTTGATTGCCACTAGAGAGCCATCGGCTAACCGACCCTTGTAGACTTTGCCAAATCCACCTCTGCCTATAATGTTTTTGTCGCTGAACTTATCCGTAGCCACCTTCAACTCCTTGAGAGTGAACTCTTTAAGCTGTCTTTGGTGAAACTTTGGACGGGCATCGGAGTTGATACTAGGCAATGGCGTCTCTCCGGATCGGTCTCGAATCTCATCACCAGCAAATTCAAAAGCTGGTGCTGTTAAGACAATAAGTCGGCTGACAAGGGATCTGGTGAGGGTGCAACTGTATTCGCACGGCTGACAGAGGGTTGCTGAGGATGATGATGATGATGGGGTAGGAGGAAAAGCCGGGTTGAAATCATTGGGATCTTGGGCGGGATCGAAGGTGGCAAATTTGAACACCATTTTCCTTCCTGCTCCCCTTCTCTCTAGAAACCAAACACAAGTTGCTTTATCAGGAGCATAACAAACGAATGTGTGTTGTGAGAGATTGCTGTGCCCCCTCTTCTTGCCGTTGAGAGATGTTATAGGGAAGTTTTAAGAACCAACTCAGGAGTTTAACCGAGGAAAGCGCAGAGGAAATTGCCATGGCAGCTTCGAAGAGGCTGTGTGAAAGGCCATATATGAAGCCAGAGAAGACTTATTATCATTATGGTTATTAGGAGACCCTGCAAGCGGTGTGTGCCACGGAAAATGCCACTTTCCAGGCAGAAAACGCCCCTCTTCTTATAACATTGCCACTTTCCAAGCGGCTTCCTTGCTAAGAAAAATGGTCCAACCGATGCTTGGACCCTAGAAATAGAATCATCTTTAGGGACCATAGTGATCAGTGATCACAAGCGTCATGGTCAATCTAGAAGCCGCATGAAGCAAATCCCAATACGAACCACTTCGAGTCAATGCTTCGATGCGGGGTTTCTCATGTGGAAATATTTGAAAATCAAGATAAACCCCACACTAGAGGTGTCAAAAAAGTCTACGCCGGGCCAGCTCGGGTGGCTCCGGTTTTTTTTTTTTTTTTTTAACACTCATAATTTCTTTTTAATTTAATTTATTTTTATTTTTTTATATTCTTTCATTCGATATGTTTGTTAATTGATTTTGATTCCAAAAAAAGAATAAAAAGAACCCGACCTGACCCGAGCCAAGCTCGGTACTATTATGTTTCGAGCCGGGCCTCACCCCTACCTTACATGACTGAACATTCGCTGCATAATATGAATAGCGACGGAGGTCGATGGGAACTGAGTACTGCGTAAAAGTCGTGGAAAATTGGCTGTTGGCTGGAATCGAAATTAGGAAAGAGGCCAGGTGCTTTTTCTTACACAATATAGACGGCTTCCGACTAATATGAATATTAGAAGTTCAATTAGAGTTAATACGAATAAATATTCTAAACCATGTCTATTGGGTCCAATATCCCAAACTTTTCTTTGCCGTCAAAACCTCTAAACTATGTCTATGTTGACGTCAATATTCAAAATTTTGTCATGCTGCTACAGTCTGGGATATTATTGATGTCATGTTGTGTCGTGGATTGTCTTTCCTTTAATATCGTGTAGTTCTCGCCTCCCGTTTGCAGCAGCGGCTATGGCGGGGGACCAGCGAGGGCTGCGAAACCTTCCCCAGATCCGGGCGAGGGTTGCCGGCTCTCCCCAACTTTGAAACAATGAGAAAAAGAAAAAGGAAACGAAAAAATTAAAAAAATATAAAAATTATCCACAATGTTTTAGCAGTATATGTTTTTAATAATTTAAAAGTTCGGATTAAATATAGAAGTGTTTTAGTATATGGGTCGGATCGGGTATGAATTAGATTGAGTATGGGTCGAAAATTTTGTATTACAATAAATGTGTCATAAGTGAGTTAATAGATCAATCTGGATCTAACCATTTATGACACGACCCAAACCATCCATCTAACAGGTCTAGCAGGTAGGTTATTATCTCATAGGTAATAATTTATTCTCATTATAAGCTAATCTCGTTTATCTTTTTGCTAGGGAATTATCCATCAAAAATGGCATTTCAAGTTCCATATGGATAGAGAAAAGTTCTATTGACTGATGTCTGAGTTAACATCCGCTCCCATCACTCACATCACAGTAGACAGTACTTCTTTTGGGAGTTTGCTTTACATAGGTGGGTCGGGTTCTTAGGTGAACAAATAGATTATCTGGGTCCGAATAATTCTTCAGGATTGTGTTGCGAAGAGGAGATCCCTCCAAGACTTTCGAATTTTCACGAGGAATGCTGATACTTCAATTGATACTTCTCCAATCTCAAGCACCATGCCGCACATCTGTCGATCTTGAAGACTTGGACGGGGCTAGAGGTGGCAAATGGGTGGGTTGGGTCGGGTTTGGATCGGATCGGATCGAATATGGTCCGACCCATATTGACCCATCTGACCCATATTTAATGACTAAACTCGACCCGACCTGCGACTGACCCATACCCGACCCGACCCGTTTTGACACATATTATCATAACACAATAATATTTTAAGAAAATAATATTACTAAAATACTTCCCGACCCCGTTCCCTGGCTCTTGCCCTGGCCCCGTCCCTGATCCCTGGCGCCGGCACTAACCCTGATCCTGATCCCGATCCACCGGCCACGGCACCGGTCCCGACCCCTGAACCTGGCCTCGGGACCGGGCCCCAGACTCGGCACCGGCCCCTGGACCCAGCCCCGGCACCGATCACGGCCCCGGCCCTCGCCCCGACCCCCGGCCCTAGTCCCAACCCCGGTCATGGCCCCAGGACCCGACCCCAGGCCCAGTCACGGCCTCGGGACCCAACCCTGGCCCCAGGGCCCGGCCCCCCGGCCCAGGCACCCGGTCCCGGGACCCGCCCTGGCCCTTGCCTCGGCCCTGGGACTCGGCCTCTGGACTAGGCCCCGGGACCCGGCCCCGACCCCAGATCATTTGTAACTTTTGGAAGGATAATATCCTTATGGGTCGAAAGTGGGTCAATATGAGTCGAAAATTGATTTAAGTATGACCCATTTTTAGTGAACTCTTTTAAAGTTAATGACCTATTTTATACAAATATGGGTTTGTGACTCATATTGCCACCTCTAAACGGAGCGACCAGCAATAAGTCCATGCATTATGATGTTCTGCAAAATCCAAACTAAAGTTGCTCTATAAAGAGGTTAACCAAAAAAAAAAAAAAAATGCGTTGCGAGAGATCGCTGCGCCCCTTCCTCCTTGACGGTGAGAGCTGTTATATATAAGTTTTGAGAACCAACAGTGAAGTTTAACAGAGGAAACTGCCATGGCAGCTTCCAGGAGGCAGTGTGAAAGGTTTTATGTTAAGTGGGCTCTCGTGCAATAATGGGATCTCTTCTTTGATATTGAACCCGTCGCTGTTGGAGCTTTCCAGGATGTTTCGTGGGTGTAAGTTGTCTGACCAAGGCGGTCGGACTTCTCTAGTCAAGACCAGGACATCAACCCAATGGTCAATTGAACACTTGACCAAGTTATATCAGTTTTTGCAAAGGGTTGCGCGTTTAGAATTTGATGTAGTATTTACCTAGAATTCAATGCTTGTGCGTCAGACCTCAAGTTGGAGAAAGTCCTCTATATTGCCGGTATGAATTGATCAAGATGAAATGATAAAACCAGCTGACACGCATTCGTTGTGATTAAGGAGGAATGTGATCCTTCTCTCGAGGTAAGACTTATACTTTGATAGGATATGAGAAGTTCGAGCTTACGTGTTCTCATACTTAACACATCAAAAAAGAGGTTCTTTGTGTTTTTACGTTGTCGATCTAGGATGCTCAGTACCCGAAACACGATATCAACTTCTACCAATTCCAACAAAATTTTCCTCTTTAACGAACTACTTCCGATGAACCAACCACATTCCCAAAAGCCGTTTTTCCAAGCCACAAATGGCCTGTCTTCGTCTTGTTGATTTTGGCCTCGTCGCCGAGAAAAATGGTTCAGCAGATTGCTGGTCCCTGGAACTATCTAGATGAATCAATTTGCAATCGGAGGTGTCATAACCAATCGTGCCATCTGAACCTGAATCTGAAGCATGTTGACCGCACGAGCACAGGCCCATGGGCTCCATGAAGCAGATTCCAGCACAAAGTAATTGACATTGGCTCGTGAATCTGGGTTTCCTTGCTCTTTATCTCTCCAAAGATGCATTTGGGAATGTCATAATGCCATGATCTATTGAAACTCTCTGGTGCACTTGGTGCACAGGACAGGAATTTAACCCTTCAGAGCCATTTTAACAGAAAAACACAGGAATTTAACCCTTTCGAGCCATTTTAACAGAAAAACAATCTGTCGGTTTACCTTTATGTTGAGCTAAGACACCCTTTTATATAGGAATGGACATCGATGAAACCTGCAATTAGATTGAATTCCACATTTATACTTATTTGGTGGAGTTAGCTCATCTTCGAAAAGAAAATGCTAAAGTCTTCTCGCGATAATTTTTAGTCAACCAATTCACCCCTTCTTGGTCTTTACGTCAACCTTTTCACTTTTGTTTCCTTTTCAGTTTTAACTTTTAGCCAAACACCGATAAATAAGATCATTTTTCCAAAAAACATTTTTCGAAAATATTACATTTTTTGTGAAACATGCAGAGCCTTGGAGAAAAATTACTAAAAAAATTGTGAACTTACTGCAATTGTACAATTTAGTCATAAACCTTTTTTTTTCTTTTTTCCCAATTGTGTTCTCAACCTTTTGCAGTTGTTCCAATTCAATCCATGCGGTTTGTCCACTCATTTCCTTCAACATTTCATTTTCCCATGGGCGTGTTCTAGGAGGCTTGAGAGGTGAAGGGTCTCGTGACTCTTCGTCTGCCCGCTCGCTCGTTCGGTCGCTTGCTCGGCCGTTCGTTACATGATGCACGACATCATGCTGCATGAGCCTTGCACCGTGCGATGATTCGTGTTGAACGAGCGCTGCATCATGTGTTGAGTCAGCCTGTACGATTCGTGCATCGTGCATGGATTGGTGTTCTGATGATCTCACTAATCCGCCCACTCGACCGTCTTGGCTGATGCTCGGTCGAGTGGGATCAATGTTGGTTGATTCACACGCCCGGCCATGCATTGAATTGTTGAATGAATCATGGCATGGCCGGTTGATCGTATCATGGTCCATCCTCAATCGAGGATTTAGCCGCGCCGGACCGTGATATATACAGCTAGTTAGGACATACTGCCGTGCAGATTGCTTTTGCTGGCGCTCTGTCAGGCAGGGCTACTCCAAGCAATTTGTTCATCTCTCAATGGAAGGCTGTGCACACCCACCCCCTTTTCTTTTTTATGTGGATTTTGGGAGGGACATCGCTGACCAGGGAAGATAATGGTAATCGCACAACATCCTCACTATTGTGAGATTTTCATAAAATCAGGATTAACGTATTGAAAAACAGCAGAATTTGTGGAGTCTCCTAACTCTCAGGCAGCAGCAAATAATTTTCTCCTCATTGTAACTGTTGGCATTTATATCGCTACCGGTGAAACTTTAGATCAGCTACACGAAAACTATGACATGATAAATCCGGCGTCTGTTGTGATCCCCTATTGAGATACATGAGGCAACCTCTCCACCCTGACCACTCGGAGCACTTAATTTAATTTTTGAGAGCTTGCTCTATTTAGAATGTGGCCGAGCTGTTTGTTACTGTTCAACAAATATGGATTTATCTGGGTCCAGATAGTTCTTCGTCTCTGAGATGCGAAGTGGAGTCCGCCACAATTAGACATGGCCGGTTCCGGTTCAGGAACCGGCGGTTCCAGTTCCGGTTCCGGTTCCAAACTTTTAATTTTATTTTTAAAATAATAAAATAAAATAAATAAATTACAAATTATAATTAAATTGTACATTGTAATAAAATTTGGAAAAAAAAAAGAGAGAATGAATGGGCTTGAACTTAATGAATTATCATTAAGCGCCTACATATCTTCTTGGGGATAGAAGAATCAAAGCCCATGTAGTTCTCTTACCTTTGGTAACCCCCAACTTACCTCATCCTCAATCGTCGCTACCCGTTGTGGTGGTGGTAGTATCTCCACAGTCATCACTAAAGAATTCGTGTTCTCGATCCAGCTCTTGTTGACGAAATTTAGCCTTTGTCTAATCATCGACACAAGCTTGACACTCCACACTTTCCGGACTTAATCTTGAACGGTGAGGGTCCAAAATTAATCCTCCAGCACAAATGCTTGTTCAACCGCTACTGTTGAAGAAGGGGTCGCTAATATTTGTTTCGCGATGAGGGAGAGAACTGAAAATTGAGTTGAATGATTCTTCCATCATTCAAGAATCTTGAAATCTGCGTTGTTTTCTGAATTGCTAAACTCAAAAGAAATTGTTAAATAGTTTTCTAATTCGGAAATACTACCTGTTGAAGTCCATTTATGTTTTTTTTTTGCCTAGTCTTGATCATTTTATACCCTCTACTAAGTAGTGAAATACCCGCATCACTTTCTAAGACAATATGCTGGGCAGATTCATATCCACTGTCGCTTAAACCATATCTATTACAAAATTCATTATATAATGCTACTATAGCTTCTTTAACATCTACTTGTATAATTGAAATATTTATTACTTCATCCAAATGTAAACAATCATAATAATAAGCAGTCAGATAATTTAATAAACCATCTAATTTAGTACGTGGATCGAAAACAATACCAACTAAATAGACAAGAGGAATGTTCAAATAATAATGCAACCATTTTTCTCGCATTACTAAAATACTCGAAGCTAAGTCAGTATCTTTTTCATATGCATTAAAAACATTAGCAATATTAACGCTCTCTATTAAAAATAAATGCGTAGTGGGATAATAAATACCAGATAAAGTTTTAGTAGCATCATTAAAAATTTTCAAACAATCTAAATTTTTTTTACAAACGTCCCAATGTTGCGGAAGTAAAGCAATATCGGGAACAGTATTTGAAATAAATGAACATAATAAATCTTTGTAATCAAAAGTTTGTAGAAGCATCTCGTAGGTAGAATTCCAACGAGTCGGAACATCTTTTGGAAACCTTCTTGCCGTTCTCCTATTTTCTTTACAAAATTTTCCCCACGCTTTCATAAGTTGAGGGCGGCTCCATAAAAATCTAATTGTACTATTTATTGGGTGGAGAGAAGTTACAAGAATTCGTAAACCATCTTAAACACATAAATTCAAAACATGACAAGCACATCTAATGTGAAAAAATTATCCGCCAAAAGAGGGTCTACACATTTTTTCTAACTCGGGAATGGAAGCAGTATTTGCGACGGCATTATCAAAACCAATTGAAAAAACTTTATTAATCAAACCATATTTTTCTAAAACTTGTCTAATTATTCTATAAATATTATGGGCCGTATGCCTTTCAGGAAAAACTCGAAATGCAAGAAGTCTTTTTTGAATAACCCAATCATCACCTATCCAATGACACGTGACACCCATATAAGAATTAATATTCCAAGAATCACTCCAAATATCACTACCTATATGTACACATCCTTTGAATTCTTCAAAAAACGTTTTCAATTTATTTTTTCGATCTTTATAAACTCGTTTAAGTTCACGTTTAAGAGTAGTTTTCGGAACAGATGGTGCTTGCGGAACCAGCGCAGTGTTTACCAAATATCTAAAATTAAAATTTTCACCAATATTAAACGGAGCATGCTCAAGGGAAACATATTCAGCTAATGTTTCTTTATAAAGTGTATTAGTGAAACGGAATAAAGGATGAGGGTTAGGATTGGCGAACCCGGAAATTTGTTGTTGGCTAGTGTCGATCCCCACTTGCGTTGGATGTTTTTTCGTCAAATGCCGACGAAATGTTTCATAGCCATCTCCTTTACCAAGTTTATATTTTTGTGGACAATATTTACAGCTTATATCAAATTTATCTTCATTTTCATTCCACACTTTGTCAAAGTGTAGCCATAAGTCAAATTCTCGGCTCTTCCATGCCGGCTCATTTGGTATCGACGATCCTTCGACACCAGTGGTAGTGGTAGTGGCAGTAGGAGGATAAAAACTTTCTTGCGTTGCGACGTGCTCGACGTCGGGATTGGGAACATCGTCGTCTTCCCAACATGCATATTCACGAGGATCATATTCATGAACAGGAAAATCGGATTCTCTCATCTCCATCGGGCTCTTTCCCTTTCTAGTATTTCTGCTTCTACTTGCCATTTTTTGAGAGAATTGATCGAAAAGTTGATTCAAGGAATTGAGACGGAATTCAGAGAAAATATCAGATCGAGAGAATTTGACTTAAGAGTTGAGACTTGAGAATATTGGAGGGAATTGAGAGAAATTGTGAGAAAAATAAAAATGGATTGTGAGGTTTTTATAGAGTTTTTTTTTTAAAGGAAAATTCGCAACGGGCCGAGGCCAACGGTCCTCGGCCCGTTGGGGAAGAGCCAATGGCTCTTCTCGAGGGGGGGCGGGGGCCCACTGTCCCCCACGCCACGCACCCCCCTTTTTTTTTGGGTCCGGTTCGGAACCGGAACCTGCCCTTGAAGGCCGGTTCCGGTTCCGGTTCGGGCCCGTGGGCCCGGTCAACGGGCCGGTTTCGGGCCGGTTCCGGGTCCACGGGCCCAAATGGCCATGTCTAGCCACAATCCAATCCGTATGGGGGTTCGCTAGGAGTGTCAATGGTCCGGGTTGGACCGAGTCTCCTATAGGCCCGACCTGGCCCGAAATCAAACAGCACCAAGTTTATTTCGTCTCGCCTCCGGGTCAGACTCGCGCCGCAGATCGGGATCCACTACACGTTCCCACATACGCCATTCCACAACCCATTTTACCTGATCGAGTGGCATCTCATTCTCGCCATATTCAGGCCTTGCACGATTAAAAGCTCTCCGTTCGGTCACGAGTTCCAGAAGCATTATCCCAAATGCAAAGACATCGGACTCCACCGAGCACTTCCCGGTGCTGAGATACTATGGCGCAATATGTCCTATTGTGCCACGTACCGCTGTCGTGACATGAGAAAATTCACTGTCGGATCCTGCTTTGGATTCGTTCCTCGCAGGTACGGGTGACTCCTCGGTGCCATTCACAGAGCATCCACCGCCGTGCCTGCGATCGACGAGCAAGGCCAACCCAAAGTCTCCAATGTGAGGCTCAAATTCCTCATCCAACATAATGTTTGCAGCTTTGATATCTCGGTGCAATATGTTCAGATCATGCAGATGGGACAGCCCTCTCGCAGCTCCTGCAGCTATTTTTTTGCGGGTTGGCCAGTCCAGCGCGGGTTGCGTCTCGAGTCGCTCTCTCAAGCACGATGCCACATCTTTATTGATCATCAAGGGGAAGACGAGCGATAAGTCCCTGCATTTTGAAGTTTTGCAAAATCCGAGCATGGGAAGCAGATTGCAGTGTGAGGGTTCGATGCTACCAACGATTACCTCTGTTTCGGACTGTGGGACTCTACCTTCAGTTTGTTCTCCTTTGCATCTTTTGATTGCCACTAGAGAGCCATCGGCAAACCGACCCTTGTAGACTATGTCAAATCCACCTCTGCCTATAATGTTTTTGTTGCTGAACTTATCGGTAGCCACCTTCAACTCCTTCAGAGTGAACTCTTTAAGTTGTCTTTGGATAAACTTTGGACGGGCATGGGAGTTGATAATAGGCAATGGCGTCTCTGCAGATCGGTCTCGAATCTCATGACTAGCAAGTTCAACGGCTGGGGCTGGAAAGACGAGAGAAGCGCCAGCAGCAACAAGTCGGCTGACGATGTCTCTGGTGAAAGTGCAGGTGTATTCGCACGGCTGGCAGATTGTTGCTGAGGATGATGATGATGATGACGGAGTAGGTGGAAAAACCGGGTTGAAATCATCGGGATCTTGGGCGGGATCGAAAGTGGCGAATTTGAACGCCATTTTCCTTCTTTTCCCTTTCTCCCTAGAAACCAAACCCGTTTTGATTCATCACGAGCTTAACAGATGAATATGCATTGGGAGAGACGGATTTGGGTCGCATGACATACAAGAAAGTATGTCATGGTGACTGACTTTTAATCCCAATCGTCCGTTCACATCCGACGGCTGGGATTCGGCCACGTCATGTGAAAGTTGGGGAGCCAAAATTTGGGCGAGATACGCGACACGTGGCAGTAGGGCCCACTTGCCAAAAAATTTTGAAGACGCGCGGGCGATTTTCTCTCTCCCCTATGGTCCCTCTCTCTCCTATCTTAACACCGAGACCTTCTCTCTCTCTCAATCTCTCTCTCCTGTCTCGACCCCCCTTTCTCTCTCACTCACGTATCTCATCTTCTCGCTCTCTCCTCTGCCGTCTCCTCTTTGTCCAGAGTACCTCCGCCGCAGCCTCCCCAAAACGCCGCCAGTCGCAGCTGTTGATTCCCGAACCCCCTTGCCCAAGAGTGCCGCCGGTCTCAGCGGCTGGGTCCTGACCCCTCCGCCTCCGCCTCCACTAAGAGCCTTGTTGATCTCCGCTGCTGGGTCTCAAGCTCTGATCTGGACAATGAGAGGGAGTTCGTCGCGGATCGGCTGCTCGGGCAGCTGGTGATTCCCGAACCCCTTCGCCCAAGAGTGCCGCCGGTCTCAGCGGCTGGGTCCCCACCCCTCCTCCTCCGCCTCCCCTAAGAGCCTTGTCGATCTCCGTTGCTGGGTCTCAAGCTCTGATCTGGACAATGAAAGGGAGTTCGTCGCGGATCGGCTGCTCAGGCCGCTCGGGTACGGGAAGATGTACAGTCTCCTTGAGATCTACATCAAGGACTCTGCCGAGAAGGACATCCTCTTTCGCGCCCTCGACACCGTCCCCACCGTCGGCTGCAAGGGGGACTGGGCCCTCCGCCTTGCGGCCGACGGCGGGGAGGAAGGTGTGGACCACAAAAGGAGAAATCTTTGCCGTTTAGTTTTTTTTGTTGTACTTGCTCTGTAGTTTGTTATTGGGAAATTTCCTTCAGTTTTTTCTCTGCTTATTATGTTAAACATCGTGTGATTCTGATGGTGTTTTGAAAAGCTCGCAGTTCTATGACCTGGGGAGGAAGGTGTGGACCACAAAAGGAGAAGAACAGGAGGTGGCCAAGAAGGAGCTGATCGACAGCATCAAGCTATTGGAAGGTGAGCTTGGAGACATGCCTTTCTTCGGGGGAGAGAAGTTAGAATTCGTGGACATAGCGCTCATCCCCTTCTACACCTGGTTCCATGCGTACGAGAGGTGCGGAAGCTTCAGCATGGAGATGGAGTGCCTCAAATTCATGGCGTGGACCAAGAGGTGCCTGGAGATAGAGAGTGTATCCAAGTCTCTCGCCAACCCTCACAATGTGTACGACTTTGTCTTGCAGCTCAAGAAAGCCTTCGGCATTGAGTAAAAAGGTCTGGATGGCTCCTTGCGGGGTACTTGTCATCTTTCATCTCCGGTCTCATAGTAATAGTTGCTGCTTTAGGGCTTTCTCTTGTTGTTTGGATTTTCGGTGTTGGGAAGGAGACACTTTCGCTTGTGTCTTCTTTTGAAACTTGTTGGTGATCATGGCGAGCAACGGAGAGTTGCTCGTGCTGAGGTGATGTTTGGTGTGCAATAATAAAAATTCGCTACGTAAATTATTAGTAAGCTCGAAAGTGTTTCATTTCTGATCTTAGGCCTTTCAGTTTCAGTTAAGATATACAAATGTGAAGCCTAATTTGTGCCCGGCACCAATGGCGAAATGGTGTTAAGAGTGAATCGTTATGTATGCGGAAGGTGATTATGTTCCGTCATTCTCAATTTTGCGGGGGTCCTAAGGCTCTGTTTTAAAATTGATTGCGATTGCTCCTGGCGAGAAATCTTCTTCGGGAGCGCTCGCTTTTTGCTCTACCATTGGCCTTTGTCGGCGCCTCGACAAGGGCTGCCATTGAGCATTATTGCAATTCCCATTTAAAGAAGAAAACAGGGGCTGAGGATGGACAAAGTGATCGGTTTCGCTAGGCCATGTAAAGCATGTGTTATTTAATCCTCAACGATATTGTCCACAGCAAACACTGGGTTACATTACGTTCTTTATTTGGAGAACTCATATGACACATCAAAGTTCGAAACACCAAACCCACATCCACCAAACGACCTGTGTCCTGTCGCTTCTTGTCGACACCGAACTTTTTCTTAAGCTCAAATATGAATCCGTGAACTTTTTCGCAGTCCGCCAGAGACGTGGAAACGCTGTCTTCTTTTTGGGAACACCTCCTGGCCCAGGCAATGCGTCTCGATGTTGAAACCGCCGCACCTCTTGTAGCCGCAGAACCAGCTATAGAAAGGGACGAGGGCGACGTCGAGAAAGCCCCTAATGTTTCCCCTCCGATGAAGGGCTTGTCCTCGAGCTGTCGGTCCAACACCTTGAGGCAATCTATGAGCTCCCTCTTGGTTGCCTCTTGCTCTTCTACTTTGGTCAAAATGATTCGTCTCCCGATCTCATAGATCTGCACATCACAGTGAAGTGAGTGAAGCACGTAAAGCTTCAACAAAGATGATCAAGTCATAAGAGGAGGAGATTTTTTTTTTTGACAAGTTCAAAGTAAGGCTTGTGCTTCCGTAAACAAGAATATTTCCATGGACTTTGGACCTAACGTTGTTATCATTCTTCAGGAGTTGGTAAGACGAAGGTGATTGATTTTCGTGGACTTCCAATGAAGGAGATTTCCCAATAACAAACTACTGAGCAAGTCCGACCAAAAAAAAAAAAAACTAAACAACAAAGATTTCTCCTTTTGTGGTCCACATCTTCCTCCCTCTCGTCGGCTGCAAGGCGGAGGACCCAGTCCTCCTTGCGGCCGACGGCGCGGAAAAGGCGGTCCTTCTCGGCAGAATCCTTGATGTAGATCTCGAGGAGACTGTACATCTTCACGTACCCGAGCGGCCCAAGCAGCCGATCCGCGATGAACTCCCTCTCATTGTCCAGATCAGAGCTTGAGACCCAGCAGCGGAGATCGACAAGGCTCTTAGGGGAGGCGGAGGCGGAGGGGGTCGGGACCCAGCCGCTGAGACCGGCGGCACTCTTGGGCGAGGGGGTTTGGGAATCACCAACTGCGACTGGCGGCGTTTTGGGGAGGCTACGACGGAGGTACTCTGGACGAAGAGGAGACGGCAGAGGAGAGAGCGAGAAGATGAGATACGTGAGTGAGAGAGAGAGGGGGGGTCGAGACAGGAGAGAGAGATTGAGAGAGAGAAGGTCTCGGTGTTGAGATAGGAGAGAGAGGGACCATAGGGGCGAGAGAAAATCGCCCGCGCGTCTTCAAAAAAAATTTGGCAAGTGAGCCCTATTGCCACGTGTCGCGTATCCCGCCCAAATTTTGGCTCTACCACTTTCACATGACGTGGCCGAATCCCAGCCGTCGGATGTGAACGGACGGCTGGGATTAAAAGTCAGTCACCATGACATACTTTCTTGTATGTCATGCGATCCAAATCCGGGAGAGACGGCTGTGCGGGATCCGGATCGCATGACATACTACAAAGTATGTCATGGTGATTGAATTTTCAATCCAACCATCCGTTCAGATCCGACGGTTGGATTGAAGCCACGTCATGTGAAAGAGGGGAGCCAAAATTTAGGCGGGAACATGCGACACATAGCAATAGGGCCCACTTGCCAAAATTTTTTGAAGATGCGGGTGATTTTCTCTCTCCCCTATTTCGTCCTCTCTCTCCTATCTCAAGACCAAGATCTTCTCTCTCTCTTGTCTTGACCCCCCTCTCTCTTTAACGTATCTCACCTTCTCGCTCTGTCCTTTCCGTCCTGATTACCTCCGCCGTAGCCTCTCCCAAAACGCCGCCGGTCGCAGCTGGTGATTCTCGAGCCCCCTCCCCCAAGAGTGCCGCCGGTCTCAGCTGCTGGGTCTCGACCCCCTCTGCCTCCCCTAAGAGCCTTGTCGGTCTCCGCCGCTGGGTCTCAAGCTTAGATCTGCCTCCACCGGTCGCACCTGCTGGCTGGGTCCCGAGCCCTCTTCCCCTGCTGGATTCCTACCTCCTCCGCCTCCGCCTTCGCCCCTCTCTGTCTGGGCCTACATAGTTTGCGAACTCGATCTCTGTCGTCCTCGCGTCGTTCTCTACACCAGCCAATTGCCTCATGATGAAGTACAAAGCCATTTGAGGGTTAGAGAGAGAGAGTGAGAGAGAGATACTGAGAAATTGCTTGAGTGCGGTCGTAGAGAGAGAAAGCTAGAGGAAATGGCGTCGACGAAGGATAGAGACGGCTATGTCTACGTCGCTAGGCTCGCGGAGCAAGCTGAGCGCTACGACAGTTCGTCTCTCCTCTTCCTCCTCCTTCTCATGTTCCCTCTCGCAAGATCGATCTATTTTTGTCTCTTGTTGCTCTTGACGTTTGACTCCTTATTGGGTTTCCGCTGTGTTGGTCAAAACTGGATTTTTTTAATTAATGTTAGGGGGTTTCTGCATCTTATCCTGTGATCAAAATGTCGTTCTGAATCTCGTTCATAGTGTTGTTGTCGACTAGGGTGCCCTTTTCTTTTACGTTTTCTGATGTTTTGATTCATTAGGATGAACTAGGGATCGACTATGTTGGGACTTTCTAGGTTGGGAAATGTGGGGGTTGGTGCTTCATTTGGGTTGTCGCGGGATGTAAGCTTGATTGAAAGTTTTGGTCATTTTAAATGTGACAGAAATGGTTGAAGCGATGAAGAATGTGGCGAAGCTTGATGTCGAGCCGACGGTTGAAGAGAGGAACCTGCTGTCCGTAGGTTACAAGAATGTGATCGGTGCACAGAGAGCATCTTGGAGGATTCTCTCTTCCATCGAGCAAAAAGAAGTCTCGAAAGGGAACGAGCATAATGTGAAGAAGATCAAGGAGTACAGGCAGAAGGTTGAGGCTGAGCTGCCGAACATTTGTGGGGATGTAATGAAGTTGCTTTGTTTTGGGTTGTAATGTCATGAAAAGAATTTATCCCATCGATCTAATAAGCACGGGGCCAATGAAAGGACAGTGTTACTCTTTCAAAAATGTCAATTTTTGCATTGCACCAGTTTATCCCACAAAATAAGTTTCTATTTTCAAAATTAAAAAACATATTCTGCAACAAGTGTACTATAATTAATATTATATAAGCTCACTAATGCCAGCGTACAAAAAAATGAAATAACGTTCATTCCTAAAAACCTTGGCGTAAATTAGCTCAACTCAATTTATTTTAGCAGTCGAACTATTTGGTCTGTCAAACTTTCTTGAAATGCAATTTTCTCGATCTTGTTTTCTAATTACAACAACTTCACCCGAAAAAATAAAATAGAGAAAAAAAATAGGGGACCATTCACAACGAACCCGCTTTATAAAATTATCATTTCCAATACCAAAATAACTCAAGAAAGGAAAGGAAAAAGAAAAAAGAAATTGTGAGACAATATTTGGTACACTACGCCCCAACACAAGCATCTAAAAGTCATTGTCCATCTTGAACACATGGCTCCCGTCGTCGCCGTTGATGCTGGACATGACCGACCGAGGCCTTCTGGTATTCGCTGACCCGCTTCTCGAAGAAGTTGGTCTTCCCCTATGGCGAGATCAGCTCCATCCAGTCGAACGGGTTCATTGCGCTGTACATCTTCCCGTACTCGGGCCGCTAGGCGACGAACTCCCTCTCAATGTCCACGGCCTCCCATATGAGCCCCCTCACCTGCTCATCGCTCGGCTTCTTCCTCAGCAGCGAGTAGAGCAGGCAGGCGAAGTCGTAGTGGAGGCCCTCGTCTCGCAAGATTAGCTCGTTCGAGAAGGTCAGCCCGGGATGAGGCCTCGCTTCTGGACTTTGGTCTGGCGGTGTTAAAAAGGGAAGCAAAAGCCAAACTGTTTTTTTCGCAAATGGTTTTGATGGTCAACGGATGCAACGCCACCTTCTCATTTTCACAAGATAAGATGCAGAAACCCCCTAACATTAAAAAAAAAAAATCCAATTCTGACCACGCAGCGAAAACCCAGTAAGGAGTCAAACGTCAAGAGCAGCAAGAGACCAAAACAGATCGATCTTGTGAGAGGGAACATGAGAAGGAGGATGAAGAGGAGAGACGAACTGTCGTAGCGCTCAGCTTGCTCCGCGAGCTTGGTGACGTAGACGTAGCCATCTCTATCCTTCGTCGATGCCATCTCCTCTAGTTTTCTCTCTCTAAGACCGCACTCAAGCAATTTCTCAGTACCTCTCTCACTCTCTCTCTCTAACCCTCAAATGGCTCTATACTTCGTTGTGAGGCGACTGGCTGGTGTGGAGAACGAAGCGGGGACGACATAGATCGAGTTCGCAAACTATGCAGGCGCAGACAAAGAGGGGCGAAGGCGGACGTTGGCCTTTTTATTTTAGCCCAGTCCAGCCTATGGGTTTAGTTGCTAAACCTAGGGTATAACTCAGCAACACTCATATACACACGAGAGAAAAGGAGGGCAGCCACCGAGAGAAAAACGCAGCAAACAGAAGGGGCGCAGCAGCAGATTTTCTAGGCGTCCAGCTGAGATCAAATCGACGATCGGAGGTCTTCTCGTGGTCCGATTGGGCTGAAATTTTGACAGCATCTTCAAGATTCGTTGTTCTTGATTCTGTACGGTTCGATCGTGATTTGAAGGTATTTACTATAGCTGTTAGTGGGTATTTCAGGACTGTATATTTTGGGAGTGATTTCCATCCGGTTCTCTCATTTAATGTGTTGTTGCTGCTTGATCTCCACTTATACCTTTGGGATTTTATTGTCGTTGTATTCAGCGAGGTTGTGTACCCAAACGATTAATATATAGTGGAGATTCGGGTAGACTCCGTAATCGGTCTCGTGATTTTTATCCTTTGCAGGTGTGGAGAACGAAGCGGGGACGACATAGATCGAGTTCGCAAACTATGCAGGCGCAGACAAAGAGGGGCGAAGGCGGATGTTGGCCTTTTTATTTTAGCTTAGTCCAGCCCATGGGTTTAGTTGCTAAACCTAGGGTATAACTCAGCAACACACATATACACACGAGAGAAAAAGAGGGCAGCCACCAAGAGAAAAACTCAGCAAACAGAAGGGGCGCAGAAGCAGATTTTCTGGGCGTCCAGCTGAGATCAAATCGACGATCGGAGGTTTTCCCGTGGTCCGATTGGGCTGAAATTTTGACAGCATCTTCAAGACTCGTTGTTCTTGATTCTGTACGATTCGGTCATGATTTGAAGGTATTTATTGTAGTTGTTCGTGCGTATTTTGGGACTGCATATTTTGGGGTGATTTTCATCCGGTTCTCTCGTTTAATGTGTTGTTGCTGCTTGATCTCCACTTATACCTTTGGGATTTTATTGTCGTATTCAGCGAGGTTGTGTACCCAAACGATTAATATATAGTGGAGATTCGGGTAGACTCCGTAATCGGTCTCGTGGTTTTTATCCTTTGCATTGAAGGAGTTTTCCATGTAAAAATTCTGGTGTTATATTTTCTTTGAATTCTCATATTTTCATTGGTTATGCTCGAATTGGTTTCTCACAGGTTTAGTCAAGGAGGGAAAGTTATATCCGCTGTCTGTTTTTCCCAACATTGTGGTATCAGAGCATTATTTTTTGACTGAACGATGAAACCGAATGTGAGCAGAATGGTTAGTTTGAATGAAAAGAATTATCATGTATGGAGAAGAAAGATGGAAGATCTATTATATGTGAAATGGTGGCATTTACCAGTGTTTGCTGATACTAAACATGATAATATGAGCGATGCCGATTGGAATCTTGACCACAAAATTGTGTGTGGATTTATTCGACAATGATGATAATGTTTTGAATCACATCAGCAAAAAATCTCATGCTAGGACATTGTGGAATAAGCTGAAGTCATTATATGCACGGAAGATTGGCAACAACAAAACATGTTTGATTAAACAATTTATGGAGTTGCATTATAGAGACGACCAATCTATATCAGATCACTTGAATGAGTTTCAAGGAGTGCTAGATCAACTTTCTGCCATGAATATTAAATTTGATGATGAAATGTAGGGACTTTGGTTGCTATGTACCTTGTCGGAATCTTTGGAGACTTTTTGTATGTCTTTGATTAATGATGTACCTGATGGTATTGTTACCATGGATTTTGCAAAAAGTGACGTTCTGAATGAAGAGATGAGAAGAAAAACACATGGTTCTTTCTTTTATTCGGAAGCTCTAGTTGTTGAAAATAGGGGCAGAAGTCAGAGTAGAGGTCCGAAAGGTAGATACAAGAGCCGAAGTAAGTCAAGATCATGGAAGAAGACTATTGAGTGTCATCACTGTGGTAAGATGGGTCATATGAAGAAAAATTATTTCCAGCTGAAAAATGAGATGATGAATGAGAAGAAAAATGGCAATGAAAATAACGAGAGAAGAAATAATTGTAGTAATGATCGGGTAGCAACTGCTACTGATGAACTTGTTATTATTTGCTATGATGATAATGTTAATTTTGCATGTGATGATTCAAACTGAGTTATTGATAGTGGAGCTTCTCTTCATATTACCTCTAGGAAATAGTTCTTTACATCCTACAGGTCAAGAAATTTTGGTACCTTAAGGATGGGTAATGACGGTTTGGCTGCTGTTGTCGGCATAGGAGATGCGTGCTTAGAGAATAGCATCGGAGTAAAACTAATTCTGAAAGATGTTAGACATGTTCCTGATATTCGTCTGAATCTGATTTTAACTGGAAAACTTGATGATGCAGGGTTTTGTAGTACTTTTGACAATGGGCAGTGGAAACTCACTAGATGCTCATTAGTTGTGGCTAGAAGTATGAAACAATCTTCATTGTATTTGTTTCAGGTTAAGATTTTCAAGTACATGTGTAATGTTGTGGAAGATGAGAATGCAACTGCATTATGGCACAAGAGGCTTAGTCACATAAGTGAGAAATTAATTAACTTGTTAGCTAAAAAAGGATTACTCTATGGAGTAAAGAGTGCAAGACTTACGAAGTATGCACATTGTTTATCAGGAAAACAACGAAGAGTTTCTTTCAAGAGTCATCCGCCTTCGAGAAAATCAAAGTTGTTAGAACCGGTGCATTCAGATGTTTGTGGTCCAATAAAACCACTAACACTTGGTGGCGCAGCATACTTTGTGACCTTCATTGATGACCATTCAAGAAAATTATGGGTTTATTTCTTGAAGACGAAGGATCAAGTGTTAGATGCATTCAAGTAGTTTCAAGTTTCAGTTGAAAGACAGACTGAAAAGAAGTTGAAATGCATTCGTTCAGATAACGGTAGTGAGTACATCGGACCATTTGATGAATATTGCAGGCAACAGGGAATTCAACATCAGAAGATACCTCCTAAAACGCCTGAGTTAAATGGCGTAGTGGAAAGAATGAACAGAACACTGATTGAGAGAGTCAGATGTTTGATTTCAGATGCAAAATTGCCAAAATCTTTTTGGGGAGATGCTTTGAGTACAGTGGTACATGTTCTTAATATTTCTCCCATTGTTGCTTTAGATGGTGATGTTCCAGATAGAGTTTGGTTTGGAAAGGAAATTTCATATGATCATCTAAAGGTGTTTGGCTGTAAAGTTTTTGTTCATGTTCCAAAGGATAAGAGGTCCAAGTTAGATGTCAAGACAAAATAGTGCATCTTTTTTTGTTATGGTTTTGATGAATTTGGCTACAGGTTTTATGATCCAGTTGCGAAGAAAATTGTCAGAAGCCGAGATGTAGTATTCGTTGAGAATGAGACCATTTGTGATATTGAGAAGATGAAGAAGACATATTCACGTGATTCTGATATGTTAGTTGATACTAAGTCAATCTCACCTTTTGAGTTGCAGGAACAGTTGCATGATCAAGTTGAAGACGGTGTTCAAGGTCAGACTACATATCAGCAGGTTCAGGATCAGACTCAGAATGATCAGCCGGTTGAAGATCATGCTCAGGGTGATCAACATCATTCAGATGACATTGATGCTCAAGAGATTGCACCATTAACTCCACCAACTACTGTTTTGAGGAGGTCTACTAGAGACCGCACCTCATCTACTAGATATTCCTCTAATGAGTATGTTCTGTTGACAGATGCAGGTAAACCTGAAACTTTTGAAGAAGCAGTAGAAGATAAGAACAAGAATGAATGGTTTGATGCAATGCATGATGGGATGAAGTCATTGCATGACAATCACACTTTTGAGTTGGTGGCGTTACCTGGTAAAAGAGTTTTGAAGAACCGATGGGTTTATAGATTGAAGCAAGATGAGACGACTTCGCGTCCTCGATATAAAGCTAGATTGGTTGTTAAAGGCTTCAATCAAAAAAAGGGAATTGACTATGATGAGATCTTCTCACTAGTTGTAAAAATGTATTCAATTCGAGTTGTTTTGAGTTTAGCAGCTAGCCTTGATCTCGAGGTTGAGCAGATAGACGTGAAGACCGCTTTCCTTCACGGTGATTTGGAGGAAGACATATACATGGAGCAGCCTGAAGGCTTTCAAGTAAAAGGTAAAGAGAATTATGTTTGCAAACTGAATAAAAGCTTGTATGGCTTAAAGCAGGCGCCGAGGCAACGGTATAAAAAATTTGAGTCTTTTATGGGGGAGCAATCTTATAATAAGACTACTTTTGATTATTGTGTATTTGTGTAGAAATTCTCTAAAGGTGATTTTATTATCTTATTGCTCTATGTTGATGACATGTTGATTGTTGGTCAGAATGCTTCCAGGATTGACAAATTAAAGCAAGATTTGAGCAAGTCTTTTTCAATGAAAGACTTGGGGCCGGCTAAGCAGATTCTTGGTATGAGGATCACTCGCGACAGACATGCGAAGAGATTATGGTTATCTCAAGAGAAGTACATAGAGAAAGTACTTCAAAGGTTCAAAATGGACAAAGCTAAAATTGTAAGTACACATCTTGCTGCATACTTTAAGCTTAGTCATAAACAATGTCCGTCAACTGAGAAAGATCTGAAAGAGATGGAAAAAGTTCCTTATGCTTCTATAGTGGGTAGTCTGATGTATGCAATGATTTGCACAATACCATATATAGCTCGTGTAGTTGGAGTGGTTAGCCGTTTTATGTCAAATATAGGTAGAGAGCACTAGAATGCATTGAAGTGGATATTGAGATATCTCCGAGGCACTTCTAGTTTGAGACTTTCATTTGGGAGTGATAAGCCGATTCTTATTGGATATACTGATTCTGACATGTCAGGTGATATTGACACAAGGAAATCTACTTCGGGTTATCTGATTACTTTCTCAGGGGGAGCTATGGTTTGACAGTCAAGTTTGCAAAAATGTGTTGCCTTGTCGACGACAGAGGCAGAGTCCATCGCAACAACCGAAGCATGTAAGGAATTGCTTTGGATGAAAGAGTTCACGCAGGAACTTGGTTTCAGTCAAGAGATGTATGTTTTACTTTGTGATAATCAAAGTGGTATACATCTTGCAAAGAATTCCACTTTTCATGCCAGGTCAAAGCATATTGATGTGAGGTATCACTAGATACGAGAAACTTTGGAATCCAAAGGGTTAGAACTTGAGAAAGTACACATAGAAGATAATTCTTCAGATATGATGACGAAGGCTCTCACTAGAGAGAAGTATGAGTTTTGTCGGCGTCAAGCCAGTATGGATTTCTGATGAATTCTTTTGTGTCGAGATCTCTCTTAATGGGCTGAGGGGGAGATTTGTTGGGCTTTTTATTTTAGCCCAGTCCAGCCTATGGGTTTAGTTGCTAAACCTAGGGTATAACTCAGCAACACTCATATACACACGAGAGAAAAGGAGGGCAGCCACCGAGAGAAAAATGCAGCAAACAGAAGGGGCGCAGCAGCAGATTTTCTAGGCGTCCAGCTGAGATCAAATCGACGATCGGAGGTCTTCTCGTGGTCCGATTGGGCTGAAATTTTGACAGCATCTTCAAGACTCGTTGTTCTTGATTCTGTACGGTTCGATCGTGATTTGAAGGTATTTACTATAGCTGTTGGTGGGTATTTCGGGACTGCATATTTTGGGGGTGATTTCCATCCGGTTCTCTCGTTTAATGTGTTGTTGCTGCTTGATCTCCACTTATACCTTTGGGATTTTATTGTCGTTGTATTCAGCGAGGTTGTGTACCCAAACGATTAATATATAGTGGAGATTCGGGTAGATTCCGTGATCGGTCTCCTGATTTTTATCCTTCGCATTGAAGGAGTTTTCCACGTAAAAATTCTAGTGTTATATTTTCTTTGAATTCGCATATTTCCATTGGTTATGCTCGAATTAGTTTCTCACATGTTTAGTCAAGGAGGGAAAGTTATATCCGCTGTCTGTTTTTCCCAACAACAGAGGGAGTAGAAATCCAATGGGGGGAGAGGGCTCGGGACCCAGCCAATAGGTACGACCGGTGGAGGCAGATCTGAGCTTGAGACTCATCTCGACAAGGCTTTTAAGGGAGGCGAAGGGGGTCGAGACCTAGCAGTTGAGACCGGCGGCACTCTTGGGGGAGGGGACTCGGGAATCACCAGTTGCTACCGGCGGCGTTTTGGGAGAGGCTACGGCGAAGGTACTCGGGACGGAGAGGAGACGGCAGAGGAGAGAGCGAGAAGGTGAGATACGTGAGAGAGAAGGTCTTGGTCTTGAGATAGGAGAGAGAAAATCACCCGCGTCTTAATAAAAATTGGTAAGTGGGCCCTATTGCCACATGTCGCATATTCCAGCCCAAATTTTGGCTCCCCTCTTTCTCATGACGTGGCTTCAATCCAGCCGTTGGATCTGAACGGATGGCTGGATTGAAAAGTCAGTCACCATGACATACTTTGTAGTATGTCATGGGATCCGAATCTGGCTGTGCGCCGCCTTCTCGTGGGCGAGAGTTGTTATAATACCAGTTTTAGGAACCAACTCAGAAGTTCCAATAGAGAAACTGTGGAGGAAACTGCCACGACAGCTTCCAGGAGGCAGTGTGAATGGCTTTATGTAGAGTGAGCTCTAAAAGTCAGTCCAGAAAAGACTGAATGGATGTCCCCAACAAGCGGTGGGTGCCCACACGGTAATTGCCTCTTTTCCAAGCACCAAAGGCCCCGCACTCATAAATTTCAGCTTCCTTGCTAAGAAAATTGGTCCAACTTTGATCCTTTAACCATCTTTAGGGCGTGCACGACAACACTCTTGAAAATGAACTTTTGCTCTAAAAGTACTTTTGAGGCTCAAACTCGTGTCTGGATCCCCTACCATAAAGGCAAGGGATCATAGATACTTAAGCCCTTGGATCTTCTCCGAGGATCCAAATCCAAATTCTTGCTCCAAAAATGCCCACACGGTAATTGCCTCTTTTCCAAGCACCAATTGCCTCAAAGGCACTTTTGGAGCACAAATCTGTTTGCTAATGCAACTTCTAAAGCAAAAATCCGTTTAGTTATGCAATATTACATTTCTACTTCTAAAGCAAATTTTTTGCTTCTGAAATTATTTTTGAGCCAATTTCATAAGTTCAAAAAGTTACTTTTATCTTAGAAGTAGAAATCTCTCGATATCAATATCTCTCCCGTTTCGGCCTCTTTTCATTTTCAATGCCTCTCTCTCCCAACCACGCTTTCGCCGTCGCTGCCAATCGCAGCCCCCCTCCGCCAGCCGCCGGCCATTGCCGCAACCACCGTCGGCCGCGACCATCCACCGCCGACAGCTGCCACCCGCCCGCCACCTTCGACCATCGTCGCCAACCATCAACCACCCCGCCTCCCGCCATCGCCAGCCACTACCGCTGCCCACTGCTTCCCGCCGCAAACCGTCGACCACCGCCCACGTTGCGATCACCTCCCCCTACCATCACTGCCGGAGTAAAAAATAAATAATAATTTTAAAAATATTTTTAAAGGAATTTTAAAAAAATTAAAATGAAGTTCGAAATTTTTCGGCCATCGATAATAATTTTTTATAGAAGATTTTGTATTAATAATGTTCCAGAAGTAGAAATTTTCAGCCATTACCAAAAGAATATGTTCTGGAAGCAGAAATTTTGTCCCGTTATGAAACGTTTTTTTTTTCCTGATCAGAAATTAACTTTTTAATTTCTACCCAGAATTCAATTTATGAAGCAGAAGTGTTGCCATGTGCGCATCAATCAGTAATCACAAGTGTCGTAACCAATCTAGAAGCTGCTGCTGACTCAGGTTACTGGTGCGAGCGGAAGCAACCCATAGATCTAGGCTCCGTGAATCAAATCCCCATCACAAACAACTTCAAGTCAATACTTCCGTGTGGGGCTTTTTCCGATTCATGATGTTACTAGTAGAAATATTTGAAAACCAAGATAAATGTTTTAATCAGGAATTGATAAGATGAAATCCGCAAGTATATCATCCTCCACAATGAAAGTTATTTAGTGGAATTAGCGCTCTTGATTACTTTTTTCCATGGCAAAAGGTAACCAATTCGTTTTGCCTGTGTTTGAAGAACTCTTTCGAACCCGTCTTATTAGAAAATTGCGGATTCACCCAGGATATCCACTTCTGTTCATTCTTCCCCTAGTCTGCTGTCTTTCCTTGGCAATCGGTGTGTTGAGATGGAAAGAAGCACCGACTGCAAAGCGGACTGATGGCTAATCGCCTTATTGCAAACGCGAACACGCCATTGACAACAGGCTGATGATGATGCCGTGGAAGGAGAATGGTGGGATCTTCAGTAACTACAATGCAGCTTCCAAGAAGTGCTCTCTGTTTGGGTTTTCTTGGGACTCTCCTCTCATGAGGCTTGAGAGTCACAAGAAGAGCAGATTATTGAACTTGCTCGGTCAAGTGGGGCATGTCATGTGGTGACAACCGTCCACGCAGTGCTGCACGAATTCATCAATCTGATCGGTATCTCGCCACAATCATAATCCAATGATGAACTTCCACTTATCTGTCGTTTGGACTTGGCCCACCCCCATACTCGTTTTCATCCTAATTTTACTCTCTGTACATTTGAAGATCCACTCAACTCGTTTGACGTACTTGTAGAGTGGATACATCAGGTATCTTCATTTCATAAGGGGCAAAATACAGTGACTTTCTTACCATTTAGTTTTATTCATGGCGTAGTCTGGCAGCTTTCCTTAATTCTTCGATAAATTTTCCACAACCCACAAAGGACATTTTCTTCCCCATTCATCACGAATATCACATAGACAAGAGTAGTTCAGGGATATCCGCATCTAAATTGAACTGTGAAACATAAGCCACCACTTGAATTCAGTTCGAAGCTGCTGCAGATTTTTGCACCTAAAGTTCACAGTTAGTAAATAGTAAGCTACCTAGGAGTGGCAGTACTGAGATGCCAATTCTATTGCCAAAGATTGCCTCAGTACATCCAGTACATGGGTTATGTTCTGGTCTTCCTTCTCCAGTTGGTCGTGTACAAGACTCTGCAATCTCTACCGCTTTCCAAGCTGAGTCAATGTCAAACTTCCCTTGTAAACTCGGATCCATAATCATCTGTATTTCTTTAGTTTCAACGATAGGAGTCATCCACTGAAGTAAAAACACGTTGCGCACTGCCCCTCTAGTCACTGCTAGATGTCCTGTGATTAGCTCAAAGAGTATGATTCGGAAACTATAAACATCACTTTTCCTGTCTGGCCTTGAATAAGAAAAAACCTGCAGAAGACATATGAGAACATGGATGAGAAGACAATTTCTAGTTCATGGTAAGAGGCTTCTCTTTGAATCTCTTTAATTCATTTATCCTTTCTGAGCTTTTTTTCGGTCAAGTCTAAATTGTAACCACTTAACAAGTGGAAAAGATAAGACCTATAGACATCGATATGTTTCACCAGCAGTTTCGTGGGTATCCAAGTAGTGAAGAAGGGATGGATATTAACAATTGAGAAATGGTGCGAAATCCTAGGGAATGTCCGAAATATGTGCATAAAGAGATTGGACAAGATTGAGTTTTAGTCATTACTCAGGGTCGAAGTATCTTGGAGTGCCCAGAGGACAAGTTGGATAAGAATCAAGAGCTCGAGGTTCAAAAGCTGAGATGCCAAAGTCAGCTATTTTAGCTTGCATTTCCTCATTCAACCAGATATTTGCAGCACTCAAGTTCCATGGATGATAGGCGGATGGCAACCATGATGAAGATAATCCAAACCTGTTACAGGAACTTCTTAAGACATGCCTGAGCGAAAAGCTGCAATAGCCGATATTTTCATGGACATACCTTGTGCTACAGCAACAGCAATTTGAAGTCTCTTACTACAAGTCAAGAAATTCGGCCCGTCGCCTGTTACAGCAACCATCTACCCCATTATAAATGGAAAAAACAGACATTTTCGGGGTTATTCTAGAGTAAGGACTATACAAGAGAATGGTAAAATACCCGATATGTTTTGTCGCAGATTTCCAACATCCATGAATTCGTACATCAGCACCTTGGTTTTGGTGCCGTCACAATATCCAAGCAGAGGAACCAAGTTTTCATGGTGAACAGCCCTCAAGTTTTTTGCCTGAAATATCATAAGTGTGTTTTACCAGTGTTTATTCTGACAGTAGTTTGGGACCAAGTTTCTAAATAAGCATCGGTTTGCCTTGTTCTATCTAACCTTGGCTTGAAATTCCCTGGACCCTCGTATTGAAAAACAAAAGAAAACCTTCACAG